>JAADVQ010000767.1:0-10746 GCA_023335835.1 Elongisporangium senticosum
AATGATCAGATAGTATCGAATCGAATGTTTGTATGAAGTGAATCGTTTGCAATTGCGCATCATGTTGTTAATTCCAAGTGACGATTCCAAGAGTTCAGTTCGCAACTTCAATGTCCGTAGCAGACAACAAGAGATGGCACAATGAGCTTCATTCGTATTGAGAAAATATACGCAATGAAATGGTCAGATTGACAGTGTGTGTAGTCACACAGGGTCAGTGCTGCCTCTGTTTGTTCTCCAGTCGGATCCGACCGTCTTTCTCAACATGCGAGCCTCTCTTCTTCTCATCCTCCGTTGCAATTCGAGTCCCTTTTATGCATGCAAATCATCCTCCAGCCAATCAGATTCGATAGTGATGGGTGGCTGTCGTGGCGATTCACCAATCACGAGAGGCTGCCATTTCCAGATCAAACGTCGCTGTGAGATACAACGTTCACTGCCGAGCTGTCTCACGGACCAAATGGCCGTCACCAAGATGTTAGAGAGCTGGCGGCTTCTACACCACCAAATCACCGTGGTGTCGTAGATCCCGCAGCTCCAGGAACACGACCCATTCCGCCTTTGGCTTCAAGCAGCGATGGCCGCCTCGCTCGCAGTGTCCGCCACGCGGTCCGTACTGCAGATGGCCACAGAGGTGACCTGTGCCACCGGCATCTACGATTGCTCGTACTCCAGCGGACAGACGGCTGCCACGTGCGCTGCCTATGATGGAGAGTACATCGACGCCAAGAGCAACTACGTGCTTCTTGTGCTGACCATCGTGTTCGCTGCCGCCATGGCCTTCTCCATCGGTGGCAACGACGGCGCTACGGCTTGGGCCACGTCGGTTCACTCGTTCGCCATCAAGCTCCGTCCGGCCTGCTTGCTCGCTGGTATTTTCGAGGTCCTTGGCGCTTCCACGCTTGGCTACGGTGTGTCTTCCTCCATCCAGAAGGGCATTTCCAACCTCACGGATTCCACCTGCTTCGCTTGCGGTCGCTGCGACTCATCCATGTCGCTGTACTACGCTGGTATGATGGCTTCGCTGATCAGCGCGTCCAGCTTCCTGCTCACGGCCACGTACTTGCGTATGCCTGTGTCCACGACGCACGCCATCGTGTCAGCCGTGCTGGGTATGACTGTGGCTTACCACGGCTTCGGCTGCGTCCAGTGGAACTGGGACCATATGGGCGGCATCATCGCCTCATGGGTCATCTCGCCTGTTTGCAGCGGCTTTGTGTGCCTTGCCGTGTACTATACCACGTACAACTTCATCTTCGCTGCCAAAGACGCTCGACAGCGCGCTTTCAATGCGTTCCCAGTGATCTACTTTGTGGTGGTCTTCTTCATCTCGTTTCTGACGATCATCAAGGCCCCGCCGACCAAGAACACCAGTCAGGGCGTGGTCGCGGGGATCTCTGCTGCGATTGCTGCCTTCGCTGCGATCCTGATCACGATCTTCATGCTGCCATATCTGCGCAAGAACATGCCGTCTGTGAACCCCGCCAACAAGCTGGACATGGAGACTCTCATGGCCGATGAGATCAAGGAGAAGTACCAAGGCGTCCAGTCGCCTGGCGTGGAGCTATCTGTCTCGAGAGACGAGCTGGATCTCGGCCACAAGATGCGCGATTCGAATGCACAGCTGACTGATATGGACACTGACCGCGCTTCGCTCCAAATCGTTGCTGAGTACGAGGCGCTGACCGAGGAGCAGCAGGACGCCATGTGGATGTTCAAATACGTGCTGATCCTCGTGGCCTGCATGCAGTCCTTTGCGCATGGCTCCAACGACACAGCCAATGCGACTGCTGCGCTGAGTGCCGTCGTGAACGGCTTCAACCATGGCATTGAAACGTGCGAGAGTCCGGACTCACCTTGGTGGATCATGATGTGCGGTGGCGTCGTGCTCGCCATCGGCATCCTGCTCTGGGGCTACAAGGTCATGGAGACAATGGGCCGCAACATCTGCATCGTCAATTTCCACCGCGCCTTCTGCACCGAGTTCTCTTCGTCTGTTACAGTCGTGATCGCCTCGCTGCTTAATCTCCCGGTGTCCTCAACTCATTGCCAAGTGGGCGCCGTCATCTTCGTGTCCATCGCGGCCTACGACTGGCGCAAGGTGAACTGGAGTCTGCTGACCGGCGTGTTCGCCACGTGGATCTGCACGCTGCCGCTCGCAGCGCTCGTGTCCGGCATTTTCGCGTATCTATTCAAGTTCGGCATGAAGGCGTAACAATTGATTAACTGACAGGCTTCTGGGATGAAATTGAAGTCGATGGACAGCGTTGTATTGCAAATACAGTCCAACTCTCTTGCTGAAAAATGCATCACTACTCACACGTTCGAATCAAAACACCGCCGCTCTGAAGGCAGAGCGATCAACAGGTCTTAGACACCGGTCTCGGTGTGCGCCGCGAGACGCAGGCGCTCTTCACGTTGGTTCTTCTTCTTCTCGAGGAAGCCGTACCAGACTTCGCGGCCGCCGCGCTTAGCATACCAGAAGCACAGGTAGCAGAAGCCCAGCACGGCGATGACAGCGATGATCCAGCCGACCACCTGCACACCGGTGGACGACGCTGTGCACATGTAGGTCACGCCCAGGAGCACGCCTGGGATCGCCAGGAAGAGCGCGATGAGGAAGATGCCGGCCGTCCAGGCCCACTGGGCGCTGAAGGAGGCCAGCGAGCGAGCCCAGCCCAGGATCGGCTTGCGCGTGATCGGGATCGGGTAGAACAGGAAGATGCCGAAGACGTTGAACCAAAAGTGCACGAGCGCGATGGCCACCGAGTCCGACTTGCCCGTGACCAGAGCGGCCAGCAGCGCCGTGCCAGTCGTGCCCAGGTTGGCTCCGATCACCAACGGGTACACCTGCTCCAGCGTGATGACGCCGAGACCGGCCATGGGCGTGAGCGTGGATGTCACGACAGTGGACGAGTGCACAGCGAACGTGAGCAGAGTGCCGGCGAAGATGTTGACGTAGCCGTTGTAGTTGAGCACGCGCGCCACGACGGTCTTGGTGGGGCCCAGGAAGACCTTGGCTAGCATCTTCACGAGCGTCAGCAGTGCGCAGACGAGGATCACGAAGCCCATGCACACCACGATGGCACCGATGCTGCCGTCGCTCATGCTCGAGCCCTCGAACCAGCCACCCTTGACGAACGACTTATCGGGGACGCACAGGGCGGTACCAGACGCCACCTTGTAGATCGCGCTCTTGTCTACGATGATGATCTTCTCGGTCAGCGGGTTCACGACGTAATCCACGGGACTCTTGAAGCTGCCACTGCTCGTCTTGGCGCCGGACATGGCCACCGACATCTTCTCCAGCGGGTGGAAGATGACTTCCAGAGGGAACATCACGATCACGGACCAGATGTTGTACATGTCGTGGACCGTGGCGGCGGCCATGGCGCGTTGGAAGCGGACGCGGTCGCCCACCTGGCCAAAAGCCACCATGATGCACGTGATGCACGTGCCCACGTTGGCGCCCATGATGATGTACACGCCCTGGCGGATGGTCATGCCACCAGCTCCGACGATGGCCACAGTGATGGAAGTGACCGTGCCGGAGCTGTGTAGGAGCGCAGTAGAGACCGTGCCGATCATGAGCCCGGCCACCGGGTTGTCCGCAAAGTCGAACGCGCCCTTGGTGTCGCAGCCCAGCGCCAGCGTGAAGCCGTCGCCGATGAGCTTGACAGCGACCATGAAGAAGTAGAGCCCGCCCAGCGACAGGATTGTGTAGAACAGACCGGACTGGATCTTCTGCAGCGTCGTCTTCTTCTTGTACTCTTCCTCTTGCTCCACGTCGTCGAAGGCGGCGAGCTCGAAGGCCGAGAGGCTATCCTTCTCCACTGGGGTCTGCACGGGCGACACGACCGAGTCGTCGATCGTCTTGATGGCCATGGCGTTCTGCTGGGGCTTGGAAGCTTGGACGAATTTGAGTCAGAGAACAGAAATTGAAAACTGACGGTTGGGAAGCCAGGCGAACGGCTGAAGGAGAGAAGGCGCACTGAGCAGATGCGAATCTTCGTTCTCTTCTATGGAGATATTCAAGCGTGGCTTTAGCTCTTGTCCAGCTCGCACGCATGCATTACATCGCCCCGACCCCTTTCTCTGCCACTTCGATTAAGCATGGTGACTAAAGATTAAGCATGGTGACTAAAGATTAAGCAGTTGTCCCACGCGGGAAATGGGTTCAAGATTCGGCTTGTGGGTGGTTCCGGCCTTGAATCTTAGATTCAAAACTCTCGGTTCAAGGTCAATGAGCACGCTGATCCGTTGAGGGGCGATCCGTATACACACGCAGCAGTGCACACGATGTCTGCCACCTGCACGTGCGCACGGCGTTTAATCCGACAGACCCCAGCTGAGCTGTGAACAGCAAGGGGATCGTTGCATGACCGGCAAGATACCGAGCCGCATGGGCCACTGTCAGCATACACATCGGAATCGTCCCAGGTGGAAGGCCCCAGCCAGTCGCAGACTCACAGTAGCGACCGATGGCTTTGAATCGATTTAACCAGTGACAGGCGCGTGACTCATTGTGACCTGCGGCAAAGATTCGCCTGCGGACGTTCCGCGGCCGAATCTTGGGCCCATCACCCGAGCGAACGGAGTTTTAACCAAGGTTGGCAAGTTGGGTTTTATTAATAGGTTTTAATATAGGTTTTACTAAAACCTACGCGATCAATATCCCGGATTTTAGGTTATATTTGGTTATATCAGGTTATGAGTTTCAAGTTGACGTTGCAAGATCACACTCTGCTGAAGGAAGACGCTCAAAGCTAGAAAATGAGAAATCCATCATCATCAGACGCCCTCTTGCAATCGGTTCAGCCATCATTGCTTTGAATATGGCGAAGAAAATTAAGTTGGAGGTGCCAGGTGCCAACCTCATGGAGATTGGAATAAAACCAGAGCGAAATAGGTTATATTTAAGAAAAACTAGAACCTATTGAGATTCGAAATCAAAATCGGTTTTTTACCAACCCTGGTTTTAACTCTGGAAACTTTAATAGAGAACTGTAGTTCTTGGAATAAAGGTGAGGTTACGAAATATAAAACCGGTTTCGAACCGGTAAAACGTAACCTTCTACTTCAAGATCCTCTTCCAGGGGAACTACGCGGCTTGTTTTTATTCCACAGGATAGCCCTCATGATTATCTACAGAAACCTCGCGAGAATTTACCTTGCCAGAAGGAAGGAACCCTCGGAGCTCTTTATTTATATATATAAATATATTTGGTTATGTGAGGTATATTAGGTTCTTACTAGAGATCTCCAATTAACCGTTCTGCTACAGCTGTTAATTGGCGGTTGTGCGTCGGAAAAGAACTCTCTGCGTTGCATAGGGAATCCATCGCTTGAATGGCAAGGAAGTCGGCCATTTTGTTGTGAGATCTAAAATGGTGCTCCCAACCATAGATGTCAATTAGGGCTGCAAGTCGGCGCGCCTGTATATATGCTGCGCGCAGTCTTGGTTGCTTAGGTGGTCTGTATCGTCGCATTTGCCCTAGGATCAATGCGCTGTCACCGACCACGTACAGCCGCCGAATGCCTGCGTTGATCGCTGCTTGGAGTCCCATGGTCGCAGTAATTTCGGTGACATTGTTCGTCATGGTGTTTGAGGCCAGAGATCGACTATCTGCCCATACAATATGGGGTTGCTGATTTCTGGCTTCAACGATTGTGGCCCCTGCACTACCTGGCCCAGGGTTTCCTCGTGAGCCCTCGTCGAAGAATAATACGTATGTACCTTCAGCTAGATTCGTTGAGAAGAGGGTAAGGTTGGCGGAGCCGGTGGATGAGTAGAGTCGACTCTGGAGGCAGCTAAGACGTTGCACTTCGCCTGTTGTATCGCTGGTGATGAGCTGTTGCGAGTCCTCTTCCACTCATCCGCTACTGCACTAGAAAACGATCTTCTGATGAGTGTGAACTGTTCAGCCGGATGATGAGCTCGACCATGAGCTGTGTCTTTCCGCCAGGCACATATGAGGCCCAATGCTGAAATGATAGATTTTCGCCTTATGGTTTGGGTCGTGGCATGGAGTTGGATAGGGATTTGTCGGTTGTTCAAGAATTTTGACCGGAATGCGTAATCTTCTAGGATGCTCTTCGGGGCCCTATGGAGCGTTAGGCTCGTTAGAGCTTCCAAAATTTCACTGGGCTTGGTCTCCAGGTCTAACCGCCGCCACTCTGCCGTATGAAATGCTCATATTGCCTGTTGGACACTCCCAAAAATTGTGCTTAGTGGAGCCCGAGTGGTTGTCGGCGCATGTCTCACAAGGACAACCTCTCCGCTTGAGGTTACACCCAATCAGAGAGCCTGCCGAGATTCAGCCGGTGCAACAGCCACAGTTGGTGACTGGTCGTCCTTGTCATACGGTGTATAGCCGTCCAAGACACAGTGAGCCCCAGTGGTTGTTCCGAACCGGATTCAGTGATCAGTCCTGTACCTTGCCTGTGTTCTCCAAGATGTCGGTACTTATTGTGCGTGCCCTTCCATCTCGCCGGCCCAGGTCATAGTCGTGCGATTGATGAGTGTCTGGGGTGTGGCCAAAAGCTGACCTTATATCCTGCGGCCGTGGTCGCCAGGATTTCTGCTTCGTCCGCGTCACTGATGGCCCCAATCGTCTGTACAATACTTCCGCCATGATGGAGGGTCAACCACTTCTACTCTGCCTCCGCCTTTATCGACCACGAGTCTGGAGACCGCCGTAAGTAGTAAGAGAGTCCTCCGGCGACAACGTGAGCAAAATGGTCGGGTAATTTGCAATCAAGAGTTCGCACAGCATTTTGAATTGCTCTGCTGATTTGTTGGCGAGGGGTATTGGCGCGTTAGGCATCTGAACCGGATGTTTCTGTCTGCGTCTTGTTTCCATTCGATGATGTTGCCTATCTTGGTATCTCCATTGAGCGTGCGCTTTATGTCAGAAATGGCGTTGGCCTTCAGAGCCTCCCCCGTTGCCTGTAATAGAGTCGTGGTTGCCGGAGCTTCCGCGTGGGGCAGCCATCGGGCGTCAAATCTGCCCAGCCTCTCCCGTTGAAGCTGTCGTACGGTGCGTAGATCCGTGGCCAGCCCATCCACTGCCGGTCGCCACCATCCATGATCCCAAGCTACCTGCATCCGTTGTTGTTGCTGTTGCGCCGCGATCGACTGAATCCCGTCCTTCACTGCGTCGCTCCTTGCACAACCCAAGTGACTGGCCAGGGTTGCCGCACCTGTGGTCCAGAGACATGGCTTGTAGTGTCGATGCTCGCGCTGGTCAAGTCGGGCCTGAATGATCGGTCTGCGGCTCGTGTCTGTCCCCATTGCTGTCTGGAGCATGTTTGCACCCAGGTTGTACGAGAAACCTGAGGTCTTTTCTGACCTTTGTTCAACCGTCTTGGCCGCCAGCGCTGTGAGGTCGGCTCTTAGGTTCGGTTCCCCAACTCCTCCTAACCGCACTGGTCTGTGACTGAGGATCCTGTTCATGGTCGCTCGACCTGGGCCGGTGCGTTTGACGGAGAGCACCCGAGTCCACACAAAGTTGTGAATGGCGGCTTCCAAGGCGTTGATGACCGCAGTATCCCGCCAAATGTGGCGCGCAATGAACAAAAACTTCGCTACGACGATCGATGCTGCTAGTCTTGCCCTCCGGAGTGGGTTTGCCGTCTTTTGGCCACTAACACAAGTCGCTGCTGTGTTACTTTGATCGCTGCATCCCATACGGCCTTGACTGAATGGAGACTACCGAGCGGCACTCCCAGATATCTCGTGGTGGCTGTGCGTTCTATGACCTTGATGCGCTGGGCTTCATCATTGGCCGTTGGGCTATGGGGGTGTAAACAAACCGCAACACATTTGACTTCATTTAGTTTGAGTCCTGATGCATCACTGAATTCGTTCAGTATCGCCAAGAAGACTCACTCTTCCTCTGGGCCATTGAGATACAGCGCAATGTCGTCAGCGTATCCTGCAATAGGAATGGCGACCGTACCCGACGGCGTCTCCACGAGGATCCCTGGAGTAGTGGAGTCATTGTTTATGCGTCTGAAATGGGTGTCCACCGCTAAAATAAAGAATAGCGGAGCTAGTGGACAACTCTGACGTATTCCGTTCCCATTTCAATCGCTTCCGACAGGTATCCGTTTGCTCTGAATTGTGCAGTCGTGCCTATGTGGAGTGCGCGTATCGTCGTTGTGAAGGCGGGTGGAAAGCCATGCCATTTGAGGGCCGCGTAAAGGAAATCACGATCCAAGGAGTCACATGATTTGCTAAAGTCCAATAGCATGACCAGAGCTTGTCTGGGAATCTTGCCAGTCTTGTACAAGTTCTTGGCAAGGAGCGGTAGGTCAATGGTGTCATGAATGCTGCGTCCTGGGACGAATCCTGATTGTGTTTCCATAATGAGTGAAGACAGCAGAGACGAGAGCCGAGACGCCAATATCCTCGTTTGTATTTTGTAATCCAAATTCAGTATGTCTGTCGGTCTGAAGTCTAGTTCAGTCTTTGGTGTGGTGACCTTTGGGATGCAGTGGACCGTGGCGTACTTGAACGTAGGAGTCATCGCTCATGTAGTCGTTGCCTGGTTGAATGTCCTGGCAAGAATAGGCGCCAGTGCTGCTTTGTTGTCTTTGTACCAGCATGGAGATTGTCGATGGCCTTTATATCCTCCTCTTCCGTTATAGGTTGCGTTAGAGGAGTCATGTCGGGCACCGTCCTGTTGGGTGGCAGTAGTTGGAACCATGCGTGCCGAGACCGAGGGGTTGGTGGTTGTTGCTGAATGATCGGTGTCCAGTCTCTTCCAAGGACATCAGCAACGGCACTCGGCCTGCTGGACCCACTGGTGGCAGCGGCCGATTCCAAAACCATCGGCTTTTTGGGTCCTTGTTTAGTCGAGAATCAAGCTAAGAATCGTTTTGTCTCGTTTACGGATCCAAGTTGATATGCTCTGAAACTCGCGTTCTTGGCGGCTTCCTGTCTCCTTATTTCCAATTGTGCGAGTCGGGTTTCGATGCGTTTTGATGGGGTGACCTCCGAGATCGATACCATCTCATCTCCATCCGATCCTCTAGGGTTCTATATCCCACACCACACCTGGCTGCTTTGGCCTTTTGAAAGGCCTGCATCTTTCTGCGTTTCTTGGTTTTAAAAGATTATCTCATTCTTGTGGTGCACTTTTTCGTTGTGTTTAGGATGTCTCTGCATAGTCGGTTTTGAAGGCGTCTCAATTGGTACCTGTGAGCACACTGCATTCCTGTATAAGTTTGTTGCTGAGAGCAGTTGCTTCTTGCCGATCATGCTGCGGCGCCGGATATACTCGTTTTCCCCGTCTGATGCTGCGTGAAAAGGTGGCGTCGGAGATTCCCAGTATCACTCATCGTGGTCAGACCAGCCATAGCTCGTGTCTACGGTACAGCTTCCTACCCAGTTCATTGCATGCGACGAGATATACCATTTGTCCAGCCGGCTCGATGCTGGGGCTTCTGATGGGAGGTTGTACCGACAGGTGTGGTAGTTGGTCCAGATGTCTTGTGTCTCCGCTCTAGTCGTGCACACGGATATTTCATCAGTGGCAGTCCACTAATTTCCAATGCGCAATTAGTCGCTGGAGACCAGTTGCTGTTGAGGTGCTGCATCGTTGCGTATTAGTTCGGTCGAGTTCACTGACAATAGTGTCGTTGACGTCGCCGCCAACTAGTACCATACCATCGTGCGGAGCATTCGTTATAAGCAGTTCGTATAGGTGGTGGCGCAATTTCGTAGTTCGATGTCCATGTATATTGATGAGATAGCACCGTTGAGCTCCAATATTAGCTTGTATTGCACAGAAGTTGGCTTTCCAATGATGGTGCAGCCATGCGCTGCATTCTGTGATCCGCGAGTGTGGATTGATCAGGATCGCTGTGCCACCTGATGCATCGTCACTCGGACCCCAGTACGAGAAGGTTCTGTGTCCGGGATCTATCGCACGTCCCCAGCTTCGGGCATAGCTTCTGGAGTATTTGGAGATTGAGGAGTCCCGCGCATGCGTTTCCTGCAGGAAAACGACGTTCACGATTCCGTTGGTGCGCTTTGCCTTGATCATGTTGAACCAAGTGGCGGGGCCGTCTTGGTATCCAGTCCCCAAACGTTCTGCGTCCGGAGATTGAAGAGCAGATCAAATGCAACGACAAGCTTGGGCTTCGAACTAGTATATCTCCCCCTGTGGTGATCCTTGTAATTTTTCTGGTATTTTTGGTTTTCTGCTGCAAAAGCAGCTTGTAGATGAATTGCCATGGTGTCTGAGTCGGCTTTAGCGAAATGTAGATGCAGACCCTCAGGCCCCCCATCCGTTGGCGTCGCTGCGATGCCTGTTATTACTGGTTGGGTTCCGGACTCCAACCTAGTCGAGTTTCCGGCTGGACGCTGCTAACGAACAATCGGAAATTATACCAGGAATTGCGAGTCAGGTTCCGAAGTAGCTCAGTCGCCGCGTCCTCTTGAAGTGATGAGGCGATCCATATGGTGATCGCGTTCGCAATTTGTCCAACCGGTCGTGATTGCCAGTGCTCTGGCAGCAACCGTCTCATGCTAAGGGTGTACACGATGTAACGATGTGGGTTACAGTCACACCTACACTCTTGTCACCCACAAACATTCTGCGGATTACGTATGCTACCTTCACTCTTGGCAACCGCAATCATTCCGTTGATGACGCATCTCAGAAGTGTCCCATAACCTTTAGCCAATCAGATAGCTAGCAGTATGTGACGTGTTAGTCTGCATGTGATGCATATAGA
>JAADVQ010000768.1:0-10739 GCA_023335835.1 Elongisporangium senticosum
CAAGTGACCGAAGCGGACGCCAATGCTGTCCACTACCTCTATGTCTGCCAAAAGGGTATCAAATCGGAGTAGACGCGTGGTACAGGAAGAGAGAAGGAAAGTGAGAGAATAATCTATGCATTGCTCTGCAGCTGTGGGGCCTTGGTACACATGAAGCGCTTTTGTTGTCTTCAGGTTCGTGGCGTCGCGCGCCCTCTCGCGCCCAAGCGCGCTTCGATTTGATTTGAAACCTTCGATTACCGACCGGTTGTTATATGAGTCCTCAACTCCAAGCGCCGCTTCGCATATGAGCAGCAGTTATGACTGTTATGGGGTCCACACTACTTATCACTCAAGATACCTTGAAGTTTGAAGTTCCTTGACCTTTCTCCTTGGCCTTTACCAACACAACACGGGGATCTATTTGATTGCAATAAGCTTGGAACGCTGCTCATTTCTTTCTCGCCCGAACATCTTTCCGCCGTTGATCTGCGGCTCCAGACGGAGAAGAAGACAGAGAGCTCTTGGTCCCAGTTCCTGCATCAGTGGTGATGCCCAGTCGGTTCCTGGACGCACTGGAACTCAGACAGCTGCCTTTGCTACTACTCGTGGCGTCCGGGTACGTGCCTTTGACGTTGAAAGTCCACTGCATTTCCTCCGTGAGAATGATCAGCTGACCAGCTTGCATCTTACCATAGCCCATAGGTGTGAACGAGACCACGAATGCCTGGCCAGCATCGCTACCGTAAGGCGGCAGCATGCCTTCAGGAGGATATACCGTGAACGCGCTTGACGAACCAGCTGAAAATTCGGCTGTGAACGGCGCCAAGTGACGGAATTGATTGCGTAATTGGAACGTGATGCTCGACGTCTGATGCAGAGAAGACTCAATTGATAGAAGATCGTCTATTGGTGGATCGCTCACCTCCAGCACGACCTCAAAACGCCATTGACCTCCACTCTGCTTCTTGATGATCATGTATATGGAACCACGATATGGGCGCAGTGGGTCGAAGTGTACTTGGTACGGCAGCATGATGGTTTGCCCTCGAGCACTGACTGGTTGCAGCGGTGTGACGGTCAGAGCTCTTTCCATTGACATGGAAGTTGCAAGTGAACCAAACCGCTTAGGTGAAATCTCCCATTCGACTGTGAACGTCTCACTCTCCATACGCAACTCCGGTGGACAAGCCAGTAATTCACACGAGATCTTTTTATCCATTGAATCGCGCGCTTGACAGGCGAATACAAACGACTTCGGATGCAACGGTGCTTCAGCAACACCATGGATGGGATATCGCCATTCCAGCTCGCTGTATTCCTCGTGGCCATTGATAATGATCTCCGCTTGTGCTTCGCAAACATACTGCGGCATGAATGAAATGGGAACCTGCAAGTGACCGAAGCTTTCCAGTTGGACGTGGTTTTTCTTCAACAAAATCGCAAATACGTTGTCTCCAGAAGCCGATTGTCGACCAACAGGCACGTCGGACTTCAGCACCAGCTTGATATCCACTCGCAACGTGTCGGCAAATGGATTCTTAAACGTAAACAATGTCGATACAGCCTCATTCACCTTCGCTGCTACCAAAATGGGTTTCATTACACTTGGTGGCTTGCCTCGGCCCTTGACCATGAATTCCCAATCGCTGACAGCGTTCGGCTCAAAGAATACCACCTTCGTTGATTCAAAATCCGAGAGGGACGATGGTGTGTACTCGACTATGGCAGTCGATTGGCCGAATGGTGATAAATGGATCACGTGCTGAGATTGCTGTTGTGCTTTGCTTGCAACAGATTTTACTCGACTGTTGCTGCTCCCGACCGACGATTCCTGTGGGTTACCTTTGATGGAGAAATTGCGCGTATTTGTGATAGTGTACTGCAAAAAAAGCTCTCTTTCACTCGAGTTTTGAAGTAGAATGGGCTGGGCACACACATCTCCGACTGCGCAGCACATGTCTGCAAGCTCCTGCGCTGGCGCCGGCTCAGCTGAGAGCAGAAGGCGGTACCAAAACTGCCCAATTTCATCATTGGCAAACAAGATTGCGCCTTCTTCTTGCGTGATTGCCATCTCTCCATCATTTGTTGCCCTCATCGTGACAAGTAGCGGTGAGAATGCAAGTTCATAGACCCCTGAGGCAAAGGCTGCCAAGGTAAATGTTGCTGGTCCCAACAGTCCGTTCCCCTTGAGCTCGATTGTGAATGTGACTGCATGATCCAAAGGGTTCGTCAAGCTGATCTCTACCGCGATCGCACTTCGCACGACGGCGCGCATTTCGAGCGTTGATTCCGGTTCTGGGGGACTCACATTCGCTTCGATCGTATACCATATATACTCATTTGTTTGCAGATTCGTGAATGTGATCGACCCAAAGTACGTGCCGCTGACCAATGGACTAAATGTCAAGGGGTATTTGGCAACTGAGTTGGTTTGTGGAACAGTTACATTGGGCGCACCGACAACGTCGCGCAGATCCGATTCAACCTTGAAGTTCTGTACACCGGGAGGGTCCGTCTTAAAGCTCACGACGTCAAACTCATGCAAAATGCTCGTGCGCGCCTGGCATGAGAGCACAATATGGTCTTGTGCAAGCGGATCTTCTCCAATTCCGCTGAGTTCAAACTCGAATTGCTGCTGCGTGGTTGGATTCACAAGTACAAAGCTCGTGTGCTCCTGGGAAATCCATTTTGGCGTGAATGTGAGCGGATAACTTGCAGTTTTCTTTGCATGCACTTGCAGTGAACTCGGTCCCGAAAACATTGACGGTACACTACTGCCATTGATACCAAACGATGCCTTAAGAACCCATGTCGAATCGGACGGATTTGCTAATGGGATCTCTTGAACAATACTGTGGCGTGCAGGTGCTGCAAACTCCAGCAGCGTTTTCACATTCGGCTCCTTGACTTTAGCTACGAGCTCATACACTCGGAGGTCGCAACTGCCGCAGATGGTATGATGTGATCGAAGAAGAAGTTTGCAGCTGTAAAGACCAGCCCCCTTTGGCTGAAAATCAATCACAACAGTATTTAGTGTCGGTGCTGCCGTGTTGAGTGTGCGCACTGGCCCTAATCGTGCTTGCCCACCCTTACTAGCCCCAAGCTTGCCGGATGTTACCGAAGACGACGATGTTACAGCCAAGTCGGAACCGGAGCTGTCTGTTCGAGCAGTTAAAGAAGATCCATCGCCATTTGAAGAACCCAATAGCCCATTTTTACTGACTCCTGTCGACTTCATAGAACTAGCGGTGGCGCTTAAAATCAATTCGGGATGAACCGACGCAAAAAACGGAGAGTTGAATTCGACCTGGAAGCTCTTGTGATGTGTGTCTTCACACTTTTTGAGTCCTTCTTTCAATTTGGTCTTGAAAAGCCCGTTGGATCTCTCCACCAAGCTCGCGAGAGCACGCATTAGCAGCGGATTCTTGGTTGGCACCACCAGCTCACGCAAGAAATGAAAACGATTACTAGCGCTTCCCGCGGCGCCAGGTAAGACAGACGATTCACACTCAAACTCGAGAGTTTCGAGACTGGGTGGCAAGTGAGCTACTGCGTGGATCTCGTACATGAATTCACCAATCCTCTCGTCCAAAAACAGCAGCTGGCACTTGTAATTCCCAGCTACAAGTGGCAAGAATTCCAATTTGACGATGCTTGAGCTTTGGCTGCGAATATTCACGACACCGTTGCCAGAGTTGGAGACGCTCTCTTTCCCACCGCTGCCATTGGATGATGAAGTGCTGTTTGTGGCTCCAAATTCAGGCAAGAAGAAAGGCTGTTGTGAAACGAGGCACCATGTGAAATCAGCGGCTCCATCGCGAGGTTTTCCTGTCTGTTGCTGTTGTGTGGGCTGTTGTTGCTGCTGCAGGAGTTTACGCGAGCCGTTCCCATTATCAGAGGATAGATTACTGTTATCCTTGCCGTCCTTTTTTACCTTGGAGTTCCGACGATCAAGGGTCTTGGCCCCTGGAACTCCTGGATTGATATCTGTTGAAGGCGAGACCGTTGTTACCGGTAGCAAAGGACCGCTTCCCGTCACAGGAACAAGCTGCTGGGTCATTGTTAGCCTGTAGTTCGCGTTTGCGGGGAACTGGTTCTCAATCACGATATCCTCGATCTTACGCTCGTACGTGTTGGTTTCGATTTGAATAATCCGCACAGGCTTTCGCGATATGATATTTGATTCAAGCAGGAAGACCATAGTCGCACCTGAGGAAGACCCCAGCGAAGACCCTTGGTTGTCACGTACAGACTGGAACACGAGTCGAGCTGTCGCCTTACGTGAGAATCGCGGACGGAAGGTCACGACAAACGCGATGGTCTTGCCAGGTTCCAGGATAACCTGGTTGGTCTCAATGCTGAATGCGCTGCTCATGGAGGCGTCCATATTGCCACTGCCAGCATCCGTGTCATCCAGGAAAACCTGGTACTGCAGCGCTTTACTGCTTGGATTTTTCAGCTCGATGCTCTTCTCCATGACCTGGCCCAGTGTGCCCTTGAACTCGATCGTAGCCTTGGGGATGAACTGAGGCAGGATCTGATGCAAATGAACCAGCAAAAGCACCATCTCGCGCGCATTCATCTGCATCAAGAACGCGTCTGGGTCGATTCCAAAATCCACCCCAAACGTAGTCAGCGTCTGCAGAAGAACCCGCGCATTGTACTGCAATTGAACCGGTTTTAGCTGTTGCCGCATCGCTAATGCGTTCCGTTCGATGTCAAAGCAGTTGTAATCACTCATCTCCGTGGTCAACGTCGGGATATGTGCCATGAGAAGGTGGAACAGGAACCTACTGTCCTGCAGATCGCGCCTCAGATCCAATAGGTACGAGTCTGGGATCGTCCCTGGAATCACTGTCGTTCCATCTTCCATCGTCACTGGGGAATGTGCAGACTGATGAATTTGAGGCCGCACATTATCGCAGATCCACTGGAGCAGGATCATTTCAGATTCGCTATAGACGTTGCTGCCTTGACACGCTCGGGTGATTCTTTCATCGGCTTTGGAGAGGGCCGCAGCGTTCTGGTAATACGTCTTGCTCGTGATACGGTACAGCAGAAAGCACTTGAGCACTTGGTACAGGACTTTCATCCACGCAGAAGCACTAATAGCATGCCATTCCCTCTCAAGCGCGTGGCGCCGCTGAAGAAACTTCATCGATGTCAGAGCTGGCGATGAAAGCAGACTCGGATCCGCGCGCGGATCTTCACAGGCTCGGACGTAGAGCGCCTGTGTGAGCAGATGCTCTGGGTACACGTCATGCAGCATGGCTCCGTAGGACTTCAAGAATTTGATCAGCTCACTGTACTGCGTGACATACATACTCAGCATATCCTTCTTCGTGGGCGATGAGTTGTTGTGGCTATTGCTGCCTGACTTGTTGGACTTGGTGCCGGTCGTGGAGCTTGAAGACATTACTGTTGCTGTGGCCATTGTAGGCAGCCCGCCATTGGGCTTTTTCAGGCACAGCATATCGAGCAATTCGTACACCGGCTTGCCAAACCTATCGGAAAAGTCTTCTGGGAGCCGCACCACGGGTGTTCGCAGGAACTGTGTGTTGAGATACTGGAGCACAAACTGGATCTCACGGCTGGAAAAGGGCAGACAATGCAGACTGAAACCCCCTGCAACACCAATTGGCGTGCGCACATCATCGCAGTTTGTGACGGACGATTCAATCTCGACGAATCCGTTCACGGCCGGCAGCGAAGGCACCGAGCCGGCCGCCCCTGAAGCTGGCTGAATCGTCGTGCTGTGCTTGACAATCTCCGCATCGGCTTGTTTTCTGGAGAGCAAGTAGATCGGAAAGCGATTGGAAACATGCGAATAGAACTTGAAATCGGCTTCGTCAGGGCTTTTGCCTGGCTCATTCCCATCGATGTCATGCAATTGAAGGAACGAGTAATTGGTCAGAAGGCAGTTCTCCGAGCAGCCAGCGATCGCCAGGTAGAACGCATTGCCCTCGGTGTCGAAGAACTCGATTCTTGCATTGAAACCCACGCTCTTCTTGCTCGTAAAGCGCACTTCGACTGGTAGCATGGGGCAGGCCATGCTCAGAATTTTGCCCTTGGGAAAGTGCAGAGTGATCGGTGCCTTGGAAAGGTCCAGCGGAAGGCGATAGGTGAGCTCCAAGTGGTCGTAGCCAGTGCTCTGGATGAAGAACTTGGCCACCGAAGTGAGTCCAAGTGGCACAGTAGGCAGGACCAGGCGGTTCTCACTGAAGGACAGATGCGGGTGGATACCCTCTCCGCACACACTCAGATTGATGTAAAACAGGTCGTCCACCAGCAGTGGGATCTCATCGTGAACATATTCGGCCGCGTCAACAGGCAGGAAGCTTACGCGAATCTTGACCTCTTCACCAGGTGCCAGCTCTCCCTTTTCAGGTGCGAGATGGAAGATCACCGTGGACGCGGACGTCGTGGCGGCCATGCGCTTCGTCTGTGTGATGGTCAGCTGAGGCTGCCGAAGCTGCGTCGTATCAACCTGCCACTTCATGGACGCAGAGTCGTTGTTCGTGAGCACGAGCTGCTTGGTGTACGGGACCTTGCGGATGCCCTCGCGCGTGATCACGCACCGGTGGAAATCGACCACAGCGCTGGAAAAGAGCAATCTGGGCAGGATCGCAGTCGCTGTGACCATGGCAGTGATGGACTCCGGTCGGGCGACGCCCTTGCCGTTGGCCACGCCTACGAACTGAAGCGGCAACACGCAGGAATGCTCGCAGGGCTTGGTCGGCGTGAACGTCAGATGGAAAGACACTGTGGTGTTGGCCGGGATGAAGATGTTCCACTTGGAGCCCAAGGAATCCAGTTCAATATCACGCGAAGACGGTGTGGTGATCAATCCTGTGGGGGCGTCCCCCGTCACTATTCCGGTTTGCTCCATGGAGTCCATTATGGGCACGAAGATGCTGCTGGCGTCGTCCAAATGGGCCAGAAGCTTCGGAGGGATCACGAGCGAGAATTCATCCGACGGCATGGCGCTGAGATCGAGCACGAGGCACGCTGAGATCGTGCTATGGTTCTCCAGCGCCACGACGCGAGGAACCGATACGCCGATGGTGATATTGCCAAAGCCGATGACTCCAGTGGGAGAGAGATGCACGTCCGGGATCAGCACCAACGCGTGCACTGGAATGCGAATCGCGCGTCCACCTCGGATTTGGACGTTCACGACCACGTTGCCATCGATCGAGATCGGCTGGTGCGGTACCAGCTTGACCATAATGTCTACAGAGTTTTGAGGCGCTATCCTGCCCACCGTGGACGATAGCAATATCTCCACCGCAGAGCTCGGCGACGTTGGCGATGAGGCCTCCACACTGGCGTAGAACACGACGTTGCCACCCGAGAAGACAGAGGCGTCACCGGCATTCGTGAGCGTGATCTTCATCTCCTTGGACATGCCGACCGACACAGTTCCGAAGTCGATCTTCTTCTCCTTGGTCGTCACTTTGGACTCAAACACGAGCGCTTGGCAACGGAACGGCACGGGCCGACCGCCAGTGATGTCCAATTGGAAGTCGTTGATGATGAACGAGCCACCAGGGCGGCCTGATGCAGCGGCCACTTGATAAAGAGCCGATGTATTTGACGCCGAGAGGCCGACAGGTGTGAACACGACCTGACAGACGAACGTCGATGCAGGCTCCAGAGTCCCATTCGCGGGAAGGATTTCAAATACCGGTTTGTTTCCCGAGCCAGCGGAGGATGTGGCGGCTGCGCTTGCCGCAGCTTTCTCCGCATTCGTCGCGGCGCTTTTGGCCGAATCCGCTCGTGGAACAGCAATGGTTGGTGGCTTGAGCATGTTCCAGTGGAACGGAGCCGTGGAGTCACTAGTATTCACGAGCGTGACGTCTAAGCACATGGACGCATTCAGATCCGCGGATCCAAACTCAAACTTGAGATCTGGAGGAGAGAGTGCCACGATGATCGGAGCCACGTCGGCTACGATAGTGACCTGCCGCGTGTGGATACCATTGACTGTGAACGTGAGCTGCTTCTGGAAAAACTGCTCCATCGTGGATGTGAACACCAAGTCGAAGCCGGCCATCGCACGCGGCGGAATGACCTGCGAGAGCAGCAACGTCTTGGCTGCCAACTCGTCCAATCCACTCTCTTCATGCAGTTGCAGCGTCACGAGCACATGCTGCTGGAGATTGTTCTGCACGCCCAGGCTCTTCTTGCCTACACCATTCACGCTCAGTTTGCCAAAGTTGAGCGTCTTGGGGCCGGACACCACCTGCTCCAGTTGGTCAAAGTCCAGCGTCTTGACGCAGTCGGCCATCTCGGCCTGGGTCGCTGGATGCGACTTGAACTTCTTCTTGATCAGTTTGTTTTCATCGAAGAATGCCTTGGTCTTCACACCAGAGCTCCGGCCGATTGCTTCGCTCAGCCAGAGCGGATCGCTATACTGCTTGAGCTCCGGCGGAAGCCGCAGATCGCGGGGCGCGACGTCGCTTTGTGGCTCCATGCCCAGATCGCAGTCGACGCCTTTCGAGTCATCCGCGACCCTGCGAGCCGTGGAAATGTCCTGCTTCAGACCCAATGCCGAGCGCTTTCGGCTCTTCTCCTCACGTTGGACTCGACAGGAGGTGAGGAATTCGTTGTAGCCCTCGCGGTGGTCCGCTCGCTTGGCCAACTCCTTGACGCAATAGGTAAGATGCGTGTTGTTGGTGCCCTGGAACTCGTACTCGTCTATGGCGGCTGTGCCGTTCAATCCTGCGAGCTCGTACGGTGGCATGCGGTAGAACTTGCTATCGAGGCCACCCTTGGTCTTCTTGGCTTCCGTCGGCAGCAGAAACTTGAATTTAGGCTGGAAATCCTGGGGCAGGGCCTGAATGCCGCCCACGATCTCACGGCTCTTGCGCTCGCCCACGGCCATTGCCCGGCCCTTGACATGGATCGGCATGGTCAGGATCTCCTTGTTGATTATCAGCTGCAGCGTGCTGGCGAACGAGCCCAGCTGAGTCGGCGTGAAGCTCACGACCAGGCTCTGCGACTGCAGTACATTCAAACGACTGACGCTGGGCCTGGCGGAGAAGTGCGCGGTCTTGGGAATCCTAAAGCTGATGGGCAGGCCAGAAACGTTCTTGAGAGACACGAGCATGTCCACGCGGTCTTGGCTGTACGTGTCGCCAAAGTCCACGACGCCCAAGGGCGAGAGCTCGAGCTTGGGCAGAAAGGTCTTCCCAGACACTTCGAACGTTAAGTTGTGCGCCTGCACATCGCCACAGTGGACTGACACGAACGCGGAGAGCAGGATCGGCGGAGGGCAGAGCGCCTCAATGGTTCCTTCCTCTCTGTCATCGCTGTTGTTGCTACTGTGGCCGTCGCTCTCTCGCCGTCGACGGACCTCCATCTCCAGCAGGGCTTCGTAGTCAATGCGCCGAGGCTGGTACGTGAATGAGACCAGCGCTTCTGCGAACGGCTCGACTCGGCCCTCGGTCGGAGATACTTGCAGCTCTTTGCGCCGCTCGTACATCTCGCGGTCTTCCTCTCCTGTCAGGACGCCGCCGCCTCCATTCGCAGAGCCACTGCCGCTGGTCTTGGACCCTGCGAAATTGAGCGACGTCTTGAACTGCAGCGGCTGCGGGCCGTTGTTGCGCAGCACGGTCTCGATCGTCTTGGTCTCCCCGGCGAAGAGCGATCCGAAGAAGAGCGTCTGCACGGGCGTGAGTCCGTTGCGCACCAGCAGCTCGACGTTGTGCTCCACGATCTTGCCGCAGATGTCCACCAGCTTCTCGTGCTGGTACGTCTCAGCTCGTTTGCGCCCGAGCGGATCCAGCTCTGTCTCGTCCGGAGGCTGCTCTCGTATTCGCATGCGCAAGATGCTGCGGAAGCTGCCCAGCTCCTTGCCCACCAGCTCGATCTTGATCTTGGTGCTCTCGTTGGGGGCCAGCGATCCATCCAGGGGTGAGACCGTGAGCACGTTCTCGACTGGCTGGTCGCCCGCGTCCACCACCTCAATAACGAACTGGCCATGCCGAGAGCCGCTATTGCGCAGCGTGACGTACGCGCCCGCTCGTCGAGCGACAACCACGAGCCCCAAGTCGCACAGACTGGGCTCCACGTCTACCACCGGCCGCGCTCGCCGGGCGATGCACGGCACCTGGATGACCGATTGGTCCTCGCCCTTGATCTGCAGCGCATCGTGGACCATCGCACTGAGCACGTCCACAGCCTGACCCGCGCGCTGCTCGAACGTGATCTCGTACTTGACGCTCAGGCCCGGCGGGATCTTGACTGTCGGGTTGCTCGTGCGCGCGAGGTCCTGGCCTTGGAATAAGACCTGGAACGAAGACGCCTGCGGCGGTGGCATGAGCCGGTAGCGCTGGATCCGATCGCTCGTGTTGCGTACTGCGAACGCGGCCACGTAGCACGTGTCCGGCTCGAACGAGTCGAACTCGATCGCGGCCGGTGTGACCTGCAGCGACGAGGTCACGCGCATTCCAGCCGGCGTGGTCGGCCGCATCTCAAGACACCCTTGGCGCAGCTAAAGCTGCCGCCGATACAAACAAGCAAGAGACACAAGACAAGAACGAAAGGTCTACGGCGTCGTTTCGAAACCGGTCTGTAGATTACTTTAAGGTCTCGAATCTAATCCGAGGCACTGGAGTACAGACTACGAAGCTGCGCAACGTGACGCGTTAGATCGGAGCAGCAGCGAGAGGCGTTGTTGACCTACCAGTCCCACTTCTTGAGATCTCGCTCGCTTGAGTCGATGCAGATCGCCCTGCAAAGCGCCCTTCTGC
>JAADVQ010000769.1:0-10739 GCA_023335835.1 Elongisporangium senticosum
CAATACGTTTCCACCTTCTGCAACACTACCTCCTCGTGCTGATACGCATTCGATCTGCGAGGCCTATGCACATATAGTTGCTGGTGCCTGCTTTAGCATCGGTCTGCGATTCGCAGGAACAGCCAATGAAAGCGCTCGCGAGACTTTACGCAAGTATGTATTGTCGTTTCGTGAAATGCGAGGAGCTCGTAGCGGAAGCCCCATTGCGATGAATACGGATCGAGTGACAATTGAAAGGTGCCTCGCTGTTTGTGCACAAGCCCTAGCGCTGGTTGATGCCGGTACTGGAAACATCACCACCTTGACCTTACTTCGATCATTGAACTTGCGCCAACGCATCGATCCAGAGCTCACGTATGGAAATCATATGGCCTTGAGTATGTCGATTGGGCTTCTCTTTCTTGGTGGTGGTCGTGCAACCCTGTCACGCTCGCGTGAGGCGATTGCATCCTTGGTCATTTCTTTGTTCCCCGTCGAACCCATGAACACGGCTGACAATAAGTATCACTTGCAAGCGTTTCGTCATCTGTACGTGTTGGCTGTTGATACTTCAAGACTTCTGGAGACTGTGGACGTGGAGTCCAAAGAGAACTGCTCAGTGAATATTCGACTCCAGCTTCAGGGAGATCATGGGCAAAAACAGCTGACATGGGAAGAATTCTACACGCCGTGCCTATTACCATCGCTTGACTCAATCAAACGCATAGTCCTCGACACAAGCGATTTTTATCCCGTCGAAATCGCGATGACTGCTAGCGATGGATCTTCTTTCAAAGGAACAGCGAATGCACTTCGGGTTCAACTTTTGCGTGATAAAAACATTATCTTGTTGAAGCGCAAAGAAGCGGTTGAAACATGGACATTGAGTGGAAGGGAGAGTTCGGGACATCAACTAGTTGTGCAACAAGCGTCAAACGAAAGTTATAGTCATTGGATGAGAGTTTTCCTGCTGTACTTCCTTCACCAAGATGACACTGGTGATTTGGATTGCGTCGCAGATCACGCCGAAAGCAGTTGGTGGGGCCCGGTTGTTCAAATGTTTGCGCAGTTGCATCGTGCACGCGAAGATGCTCCAACATTCATGCCAATGCATCTTAATGCGTTGCATGCGCTAATGCGCTTGAAGCGAGCACCGCTGCAAACGATGACCGATATTTGGAATTTGAAATTGTTTGTAAATGTACAGAAACCACGTCTCGTCGCTGAGCGTCAAGATGATCTTGGTGATTCAAATTCAAGAGGAGATTACGTGTGCTGGATGCAAAACGAAACGGAAGAAGCCTTGCGTTTGCTCTGGCGCAAAAGTTCGATGGTTATTCCAAGTCTTTCTGCGGCGCGTGCTCACCTCCTACATGACGTCAGTTCTGGATTGCAATCCAATCGATTTCTCATTGGTGCATTAATGCGATACTTTGATGGACCGAGCACGCCTTTACGAAGAAATTGGATGGATCGTTTGGAACATATCCTCAAACTGTGTTGTGAAAACAAGTCCAAGCATGTTCACCATTTCCAATTGGCGCAATTTGTGGCACACGAGAAGATTTCGACTGAAGATAAAACGTTCTGGCTTCAATTGGTTTCTTTTTGTTTGTTTGCCAGTTAAATGTTTCAATGTGCTACGCTTTTCAAATGAAATCTCTTTTTTTTCTTTTCGTTCTTTGTGGATCGTGAATTACTTTGCTCGTGTATATGCTTCGCCATTGATCGAGAATCATGCGCTTCCAAATGACGATAGCTCGGCCGCAGTACTTCCAATAAAAATCTACAAGGCAAGAAAAGCTTAGTCATACACCGAATCCGTCCGGTAGCCATCTCTTTTTATTCGTTTTTTGTCTATGAGGCTTGTGCTGCGGCTTGTTCTCGTTTCTTTTTTTCTTGTTGGAGCGGCTTGTGTTCCTTTTAGCCAGGCCATGGAGCTTTCACGCTTCTTTTTATCCAATCTTTTCGTCGTGGCTGGCCATGAGATATTTTTTTCTTGCTCCATTTGGTTTTGATGCTCCGCAGCATTTTTGTGGTAACTTTCTCTTTTTTTTTCGTCGTGGCTGCATATTTTTTCCTCTTTGGCTCTGATTGGCATGCTGCTGCAACCATCAACGACTCTCTCAACTCAGTTTGCCAAAGCTAATTTTCATTTTACGCCGCTTCCGAGGCGACGAGACTGGCGCCGGAGCGGACGCGCGTTGACTAGATACCTCTCTCGCTACCTTCACCGCAGATGAAGGAGTCGGTGGGCCGGATGTCGTTCCATTGCTGGCTGCACTCTTCTCTTCCACAGATAATTCACTCATCTTCGTATCCGTGCGCTCACGTTTGCCAATAGCGTCTGTGGACTGAGTCGGTTTCTTCGGCTTGACAGGCGTGGTTTGATCCTCCTTCGACAATTCACTGCCTTCTGCTGCGGGGTTGGGGCTGCTAGGAGCTGTGGCGCATTCAGCTGACGTTTCCGCGCCAGGTGCATCTTCAGCTGCTGAGCTCGCATCGTCACCGGCCCCGTCCGTGTCCTGCGACAGACTGCCCTTACTCAAATCATCATCACCGGATCCGGCTTCCTGGCCACTCGCGGCAGCAGCCGCTGCCTTTTCTTCTTCCTTCTTCTTTTTCATGAATTCACGACGTGCGTCGCGGGCCACGGAGCGACCACCCATTTCTTCAAACACACATTCCGGCAGGCTCTTCCAGACAACCGGCGTGATCTTGACATCCATGGACGTCGTGCGCTTGTTCCACCGGTACAGATCGTTGTGCTTGAAGTAATCCACCGAGTTGTCAATGCTCACTTCGCGACTGTGCAACATGCGTCGATTGATGTCGAAGCCTACAAAGAAGCACACGCCAAATTTACTCGCGCCACCAGCGTCGGTCGAGGAAGCGGCGTTTTCGACGAAACTCAACGGGAACTTCTTGGGGAACGCTTGAAGACGGCACAGCGGCGGATTGTACGCGAGCCCTTCGACCAGCTTGCGGATTCGCGATTCACAAAAGCCGCACCACGCCTGCTCCTCGTCTTCCTTGGTCGTGTACACCTCCACGGCCAAGTAATGTTGATGCACAGCAAAGAAATCCGAGGGGTCAAACAGTGGGGCCCAATCGGTCGCTCCTTTATTTAAAATGTCTTGCACGACCCCCAAGGCGCGCTTGAACTCCTCCTTCATCACGGCCAGACTGTGGGTGGACACATTGAAGGAGGAGTTCATAGACGGGTACGCCGGTGTCAGAATCGGCATGGTGTGGTATCTGCAAGACCGCAAGAATATGAGCTGACGAGTTCAAAACCACTGCATCATTATACCGCCAAAACCACCGACCTGTTGGTGCCAGAGTTGGCGTTCCAGAGTTCCAGACCGAGCTTGGCATCATAATTCTTGCAAAGCTACACATAGCAATTCAATTGAGATCGTCAGCACGAAAGCAATCATCGAAACTGGATTGTAGTACGCACCTGGATCGCAAGTGGCCACTTCCAGTTGGAAAGCACCATGAAAAAGCGCAGGAGCAGCGTGGACGGCGCCGCCGTGGGGTACAACTGGTTGATAAAGCAGACCAGAATGCACCAATTGACACCACCAAGGTACCCCATCTTGTTCGAGTACAGACCGCGACGCTTAGCCCAGCGACGCACGATACGAAGCACGCTGATGAAGCTCGAGCGATTGGGCGTGAGCTGAAAAGGAACAGAGGAGTAGAATGTGTGAGCTTAATAGACAGAGCGAGCTACAGACACGCGTTAGAATAGAAACGGACCTTGATCATGAGTTCCGTCACGCGCGGGCCGTTGAGACTCTTCTCGGTGGCTGTGTCCACGCCCACGAGGATGTTGTCGTCCAGGATGTTCAGGTTCTCTGGGATCGTGTTGCGCGGCAGGATGGCGATCTGCAGATCGATGTTGATCTCTTCGTAGTCAAAGGTCAGAATGGGCACGATGGCGCCCTCGATCGCGACCAAATGCGAGACCTGTAATGCGATCGATCAGTACAAACGCACGGCATTCGATCATGGGAATGAGCTGGTTACCTTTGGGTGCTTGAGGAAAATGTCCTTGAGTGACGAGAAGAAGTCTTCACGCGTCACGTGACGCGGTGCCTGCGTACGCACAGAATCCAAGTCAGTGCTCTCATTCCGCTCTATAGCGCGCTCTCTCTGCGGATATACTGAGACAAGGTCACGGACGTACCACACAGATCGTATCGATATCGGCGCCGGGTTCGTTCACGCCAAGGCGGTACGAGCCTGAGACGAGAATCTGACCGCCGGCGTCGGCTGCGATCTCCTCGGGCACGCCTTTCTGCAGGCAGACCTGCTTGACCCACTGGCGGAAGATCGAGCGCAGCTCGGCCAGGATCATGGACCGGCGCGTGATGTTCTCGGCCGATTCCGTGGGGAAGTGCTCCTCCATGTAGCGCTGCAGCTTGTCGGACTGGTCCAGGTCCTTGGGATCCGGGGGCGTGGTGCGGATGGCTTTGTACGCCTGCTCCAGCACGTGCGGCGCCACGGCCAGCGGCGGCGTTGGCGCTCCGGTCTGCATCTCTTGCTCGTAGCTCTTGGGAAGACGACTGCGTGACTGGAATAGCCACCGACCCGAACTGGCGGTGCGAGTAATCTCACACGATTGGTCAAAATGTTGGGTACTTCTGTCTTAGATTGGATGAAAATAAGCATAGAAGGAATTGGTGGGAAGGGTGTTAGTTACGCATGTTGCGTGAAGGTACCGTTAATCCGACGGGGGGGGGGGGGCACAAAAGGAAGGTTACTCCAGTGGGCCTGCTTCATAACGAAACGTAGAGATCGCGAGCAGCTCAGAATGGGGGAAGAGAAGACGACGGTGGCCGTGGCGGAGGGTGCGTGCGGCTCTGCGTCCGCCTATTTGGCTCAATGAATGCGTAAAAGACTAGTGCACTGGATGGCTGACTGAATGGCTGTGCATTGCAGTGGATGAGAAGGGCGAGATGCCGATTCAGAACATGTACAGCTTCTGGTACATCAAGCGCAACACGGGCAACAAGGCGGTACGTGCTGCGGCTGCTGCTCTTTAGGCTGCTGCGCTTGTGGATAATCGACTGATAGGCCTTGTTGCTGCTTGTAGGAGAGCTACGAGAAGAGCATCAAGGAGCTGGGCGAGTTCAAGACTGTAAGCGCACTTGCTTGGTGGCCGCCCATCCATTGTGTGCTGAAGTGTGTGTATTGAAAGGTGCAAGGCTTTTGGCGCGTGTACAACCACCTCGTGCGCCCGAATGATCTGCCCAACACCATGGACTACCATCTCTTCAAGACGGGCATCAAGCCCATGTGGGAGGTGTGTCAAGGGCAGCCATCGGTGCGCATGCATAGCTGCATCTAATCGGACCTTTCGATGGCGTAGGACGCTGCGAACCGACGAGGCGGCAAGTGGATGGTGCGCATTCGTAAGGGCATTGCCTCTCGGTATTGGGAGGATCTGGTAGGCACCATGCGAATCACTGGATGATGATGGTTGGGAGTTGCTCACTGGAAGCTCCCTAGGTGCTCGCGATCATCGGCGAGCAGTTCGATGTGGGCAACGAGATCTGTGGCGCTGTGATGTCCATTCGCTACAATGAAGACATCATCTCGCTCTGGAACCGCAACGCCGACAACAACGAGGCGTGCTTCCGCATCCGGTAAGCAGCTGATTGATCGATGCATTAAAGCCGTGCGTTTGGCACTCATGGAAGCCTGACTCTACGTCTTGCAGTGACACGATGCGTCGCGTGCTCAATCTGCCGCAGTTTGTTGTGCTTGAGTACAAGCGCCACGATACGTCGCTCAGCGACAACTCGAGCTTCCGCAACACGACGGCCTGGCGGTCGGATAAGGCCGCGCCGGGAACCGAGGGCCATTCGTCTTCCGGTACTGGACGAAGCTCCAGCTCGAGCGGCCACCGCAATAGCGGCACGCAAAAGGACAGCAGTTCATCGACGAGCGGCGGCGGCAACAATAGCGGCCGTTTCTCACGGGAGCGGTTCGACAAGCCCTCGTCGTCATCGTCGTCTTCTCGTCCGGCGTGGGGTCGCGACGGCAGCGCCAAGCGTGGCACGATGCTGAGCAAGTCGGTGAGCATTGGTGGCAGTGAAAGCAGTAAAAACCAGGAGGAAAGCAGCTCGGGCGAGGTCCCGAACGCGTGGCATTCCAAGTAGTCAGACAGAGAGTTGGGTTGGCGTAACGAAGAAGAAGAGTGTTTACCTTGGGATCACTTGCGCTTTCAAATAGCTCCGTTGCTATAAATAATGGCCGAGAATCAGCCAGATCAAACGACATTCCCGCTTTCAAGATGGACCAGCTGTCGTCGCTCAAGAGCCGCAACAAGGGCATCGCCATGTGCGCGCTCATTCGCGACGGTAGGCAGTCAACCTCACCTCAATAGACTGGTCTCTTCAACGCGTAGAGTCTCATAGTCATTCGGATTCGCAGAGCAGGAACGATTCAAGGAGCATGACGCGCATCTCCAGGTGGCGCTGGAGGACTATTACGAGTACGTGACCAAGCACGTGGACCCCGTGCTCAGTCCAGCCATCGAGCAGGCATTGCTCTACCAGCCAGACCAGGCCGCCGACTTTTTAGCGCAGTATCTGCGTGGAACGCTCAACCCAAAGAAGTACAACTACGTCGTACGTTGCTGCTTCTTCAGAGGTATCTTGGTGATTTGGGATGTTATTAACGGGCGATCCATACACAGGAGATCAAGCGGCAGCAATACTTTGACCGCAAAGTGCGGCATCTGATGGCACTGGCCATGAACTCCGCCATCAAAGATCGTCCGGAGGACGTGAAGGTCTATCTGGCCGAGTTCTTCGAGGCACGAACGCGATTCTACTGAAGGTGGCTACACTTTTAGATTCCAATATGGAACTAGTCCATAAATACCTAAATATGGTATCTGTCCTAGATACATGTCCTAAACGTTACCTAGTTTAGGGTTTGTAGCTCCTCGTTGCCCCAAACCGTTGCCGTCTTCGCGTCTGACACGAATCAGCTGGGAAGGTGATTGGGAGACTGGCCACTGCGCGACAAACGCCAAAACGATGATCCCGCCGCGCCGCTCGAGCGGGCTCGTGCTGGCCGCTTTGGCCGCCATGGTCGCGCAGAGCGATTCTGCGCAAGCGCTGCAGCAGGCGAGCTTTGAGAGCGACCTGTACACAAGAGGACAGCGGGCCAAGGCCGATGAGGACTTCGTGCTAGTGCTGGGCCTGCAAATGGCCGACTTTGAGTCCCTGGAATCGCGCTTTTGGGATGTATCTGACCCTAAGTATGTATGACCTCTAAGCCAGTGAGCTGATGCGCCAACTGACCCTTGCGGATGTGATAGGCGTGCTTCCTATGGCCAATACTTGCAGCAGCACGAGGCTGATGAGCTCTCTCGACCGCTGGACGGTGCTGTGGATGCAGTGAAGGACTGGATCCAATCCGAGACCCAGCAAGCCGACATTGACGCGTACTTCTCGAAGGCGTCCAACATGTGGAAGGTGCCCATGAAGGTCAAGGACGTCGAGCGGCTTCTGGAGACCGAACTGCACGAATTTCATCATTCCGATCGCAGCGATGGCGCCAAATTGCGCATTCTTCGAGCCGCGAGCGAGATCTCTGTGCCAGAACATCTGCATCCATTTCTATCCTTTGTAAACGTGAACGCGCACCCTCTCGGCCTCCGTGCGCTTGCAAGCTCAAGCGTATCGGCAAAAGCAAGAACTGTCAACGAAGAAGGCGAAGGCGGTACGCTCGGTCGCCTGCGTCGCATGTACAACATCCCATACGATCTCGCAGTCACGAACGAGACCAACACGCAATGCGTGCCGTCCTTTTACCAGGAGAGTTGGAGCCCGGATGACCTCACCATGTTCTACAACACGTTCCTGCCTGGTGCTGATGTTCCGACGATGGTGGACAAGGGCGGGCGCGAGAATATTCCAGATCACGCTAGTACCGAAGCTTCTTTGGACGTGCAGTACATCACTGGCGTCGCACGCAATGCCTTGACCTACGTGTGGACCATGAATGGCAGCAACCCATACTCCGCACAAGACGAACCGTTCGTGGAATTCATGCAAGGTGTGCTGGAGATGGACCACCCTCCGTACGTGGTCTCGGTCAGCTACTCGGACGACGAAGAAAACATCTTCAACCGCTCGGAAGAGTACGCTCGGCTCTTGGACGCCCTGCTGATCAAGATGGGCTTGCGCGGAATCACCGTATTGATTGCAAGTGGGGACGATGGTGTCGCTGGATTGCGACCGGAATTCGAGAAGCTAGAACCAGATGAGTTCTGCTCCAAGGGTGGCCCCCAATGGCCCTCAGGAAGTCCGTACGTCACATCCGTTGGAGCGACAATGCATCTGACACAAGCTGACGTGGATCGATCATTCTTCAGAACCGACGAAGAAGTGGTCTGCAGTGGAGAAATGGGCGGCGTGATCACGACAGGCGGTGGTTTTTCGAACGAGTACGGCATGCCAGACTACCAAAAGCGTGCCGTGAACCAATACTTGCAGCAGCCACGCATCCCCACGACTCCCGGCTTCTTCAATGCCAGTGGGCGAGCATACCCAGATATTTCTGCGTTGGGTGCGGCGTTCAGCGTGTTTGTGCGAGGACACATGACCTCTGTCTCTGGGACATCAGCGGCCACACCGGCCATCGCGGGCATGGTCACACTCTGGAACGATATTCGCTTGAATGCCGGCAAATCTCCGCTTGGGTTTATCAACCCACTGCTATACTACCTTGCTGAGAAGGAGCCCTCAGCATTCCATGATATCGTGGTTGGAAATAATGCGGCCATGAAAGGCATGCGTCGCATTTGCGACGATTCCTTTGGTGCAGCGGCTGGCTGGGATGCTTCTACTGGTGTTGGAACGCCGAATTTCCAGGTCATCGCGGACTTTATTCGTGGGTTGGACGGTCATTTCAACCTGTCGTCATCTCAGCAAGAAATTCTGACCTCGTGCGGGTCTTCCGCCACAGCCATTCCGGTCACAGACACGAAAGTGGCTGCAACGGCAGAGAACGAACGCAATGAAGACGAAGAGACGGTACTTGGCACGATGCTTGTCGCCGCAATTGGACTTACAGGCGCGGTCGTCTGTGCTGTGATTGCGCAGCAGCTCTACAAGCGATGGAGGAACCAGTATTCGTCACTTTGTGCCGAGCCATCATCTAGCGGGAGCAACGAAAGTGGTTCACCGCGTGTGCCAGCATCCAATGAAAACACTGATGGTGACGACGATGACGACGCCACTGAGATGAGCGAAATCAGTTTGCACGACAACGATCATGTTTAAAGTTCTGTATAGATACGACCAAATCATGAGAAAGCGATCTCTTTGTTATCCCATACACCATAATACAGTCGCACTTTTACATGTTCATTGTGAACCTCCATAGATATCAAACGTGCAAACATCACATCGGATCGTATCCACAATAAGGACTTGAGCAGGTCCACTCAGTGAGCCCATTGGAGCGATGATCACGCTCACTGGACGCTGAAACTGGTTCTCTGGCTCCATGTTGCCACCAAAGCAAGTGACATAACTTCCATCGTTCTTGAAAACCACGATACTTTTGTTTGCAGGCTCAGCAACGAGAAAATACCCGCTTCTCGGGTGGATACAGATACCCATTGGCTCTAACGGTTCAGGAAATGGAGTCATGCTTACGTCGATCGTCATTTGCCATTTGCCCTCCAATGTGAGGATTTGGAGGCGATTATTTCCAGTATCAGACACCACAACTTTTGCCTTCCGGTGACCACCAAAATAGCTTTTCGGCACCTCTGGGAGCGCAGCACAAACAGCAATCCCACCTGGAAAACTGAACTCGCCAGGTCCAGTACCGAGTCGTCCAAACGCTCGAATAAAATTCCGGTTATGAAGATCAAATATTTGAATGCGATGATTTCTTTGGTCACAGACAAACAATTGCTGATTCTCAAGCACATCTATACTTGATGGGGAATCAAAATATCCTTCCAAATGCCCGAATCCCTTGCCGATGCGATTGCGAAATTCACCTGTTGAGGAGTCGAAAAGCGAGATGGAATGATTTCCGGAGTCGCACACTATCAAACACACAGAGGGATCCCCCTCTGGCCCAAAGTGTGTAAAATAACTGAGAGAATGTGGCGAGTGCAATTCGCCTGGAAGAAACCCATTCGAACACTCCAATTGATCTCCATATGACGAGGCGCCGATATAATGTAGAAAGTTGCTACTCTTAAGATCGAATATTGCAATGCGGTGAGAAACCGGGTCACTGATAAAAAGTCGTTCAGCATAGCTTAAACCTGTAGCCTTGTTTGATTGCTTGCATGAAATTACAGGAACCACTAACTTCAAGCAACTGAATACGCTTGATACAGCACCAGTCTCTGCTTGCGATAGCTTCATCCAATTGGCACGAGATCCATCCGTATTATATCCGAAAACTTTAGCATTTTCACGGTCTATAACAACCAAATCTTTTTCAGGTAATGCATAAGCAAGCGCAAATGGGTGATGGCACTGGGAACGATGTGCTCTCCACTCTACATTCAAGGCCATAATTCTGGCATAAGCAACACTTGAAGGGTGAAGGATTGCTGCCAATGCGTAATCATTTGCCATACTTGGTCCAGCCAACGATGGAAGAGACAAATTGATAGCAGCATAATCACGCAGGCGGGAAGCATGTATTCCATACAGCGAGTCTCTTTGATGAAACACCTGCTCCGAAGTAGACAGGAACGACAG
>JAADVQ010000770.1:0-10736 GCA_023335835.1 Elongisporangium senticosum
TGCACGTACCCAAAGCCCCGCAGCAAGCCAGATAGATGAAAGTACTAGCGGAGCATCCCCAGCAAAAGCGTCATGGACCTGCTCTCGGTCCATCGTTCGGGTCCTCAAGCCAAGAGCGTATCGGGCCTCAGTCCACTTGAATGTTGCAGCCCACGATCCTCAGCGTCGCGCTTCGGTCGCCGCTGGGGCTCTTCTGGCGCAGAAAATCGCAGTCATGGGGTTCCTCTGGGGCCTGAGCTTGCTCAAGGCACTAAAAGAGCGCTGGTGGAGTTGGTAGGCACGCTGACTACCGTTGCATTCGTCCTGCATCTTGGCAGCTGCTGCCGTTGGCTTGGCTGCTGTTGCTCCAGTCCCTCAGATCCCAAACATAGTACTACAATGTCCAGCAGAGCCACACGGGTCAGTTGTCAGCGACCCCAGTTCGCTGCTACGTTGGCGTGGAGCAAGCCAAGAGGGTTGACAACGCAGCTCTGGTGCTGCAGGTTCTATTCTGCACCAAGGACGTCGAGATGGTGCCCACCAAGACGATCGAGTGACTGGTTTGCACCACTGAGCTGTTGGCCTGCTTCGAATGCGGCTCTGGTGCTACACTACTGAGCGAAGACTGTTGAGTTCGCTCTCAAAGAAGAAGCTGAGGCCAAGGAACCGCCCAGTCTGCTTATCTTTAAGCGCATCCATTCCGTTGGCATGAGTTGTCGACACTCGATTGGCTCCGGGAAGGCACCGTGCCCCTCTCACAATGGTCGTTGCACCCTTCGTACCCACAATGTGACTTCAGTGCTGAGTCACAACCTCATTATCCAGCTCACCTCCGAGCCTCAACACGAACGGAACTGACCAACTCACCATGAACTCCACTACCGCTGACGCAGACGTGACCACGGCGCTCGGATCGATCATGCTCGTGCCGCAAATCGTCACGATCATCCGCGCTAAAGACGTCTCGGGGCTTGCAGCGCCGACGATCTACCTGAACGTGGCTGCGTCGCATGCAGCACAGTGTACAGCATGCACCAGGGCCACATCGCCAGCACCAGTATGGTCTTGTTCGTGCAGAACGTCGTGATCATGGGGTTGCTGTGGACGTATCGCCAGCCTGACCTTGCCGAGAGCACCAAGCGGACGTTTGCAGAATTGGTCGGGATCGCGATCACCGCTGCGTACATCGTGCCGCCTGAGGAGCATTGGTTTTTGATGTGTGCAGCCGTCGGCCTGGCTGCTGCGGCGTCCATTCCGCAGCTCGTCCGGAACGTCCAGCAGGGCCACACAGGTCGTCTGTCCCTGACCTCGCTCGTGCTCCAGTTGGTTGGCTCGTTGGTCTCCGTGGGCTTGCCCACAGGAAGCAAGCGACCAGACTACGCTGCTGGCCCAAGCCATGATACTTGTGCTCAAGGCGGCACTGGTGCTGCAGGTGCTGCACTACTGGAAAGTGACCAACAACGTCGATTCGCGTGTGAAGAAGACCGACTGAGTGCATGAAGGAAGCAGTGAGCGGCATGCTGTTCATCCCACAATAGTTCATTAAATAAAGACCAACATGGGCTTCTAGGCGACCACCAGAGCCTGCGTGGCATGGTTTGCCTCGTCCTGCTGCTTCGTGGGCTGTGGGCATCTGCTGGTGGCTGGAGATTCCTCTTTGCGCAGCTGCTGCTGCTCAATCCCGTCGTCATTCTTCGTCTCTTCGTGTGTCTGCTCACTGGATCCGTATCTAGAGAACCGACGCGTGCGCTGGATCACCTGTGGTCGCTTGGGCTTGGTTTGGTTGAAAATTGAGGGATACGTGCTGGCGTTGAGGAACGTGATGGTCGCGGGCATGCCCACACGGCTGTGGTAGCGGACCATTTGCACCGTGACGGGGGCCTTGGGCGCCATGCTCTCGGCCTTCTTCTCCTCTTCCAGCTGCTCCAGACGACTCAGCGACTGCACGTTCTCCACTTCCGTGCGCACGGCCTCGGCCAGCAGCTCGGCCTGCGTGAGCCTGTTGCCTGGCTTACCCGCTGGCGTCACAGGTTTCTTCAGCGCCGTCACTTTCTTGCGCAATTCCGACGACACCGAGCTCTTGCGAGCCGTCGACGTGCGCACCGTCGGTCCTTCGTACTGGAACGCAGCGGACGGCGTCGTGGGCAGACTGGGGCTGTGCGGCAGGAGCCCAGGCAGTGCCACTCGCGGCTTCTTGGGCGCTCGGGCCGTCGGCTCCTTGTAAGAACCCGACTGCGCAGACACAGAGCCACCAGTCAGTCAAGAGCCCTCGTGCTCTAGTACTGGATGATAAATACCTGCAGTGGAGCTTTTCGCTTGCGCGTGGGCTCGTCGTCCTGCTCGTTGTGCACTTCGTCATCCGGCGCCTCCTCCTCATCAAAGTCCTCATCCACCACGTCTTCCTCCTCTGTCCCCAGCCCAAGCGCGCGTCATCAGCACCATAGATAGAGAGCGCATGCGCCTGCCTATCATACCTTCTTCCGTCGAGTAGTCGTCGTCCTCCTCGTCCTCGTTCCAGGCGTTTTGGTTCCAGAAGCTCTCGTCCGCCTCGGCCTCCTCCCCCACCAGCTTGCGGATGCGCGTTCCTCGCGAGCTGCGCGCCGGCAGCGCCCTGCGCGTAGTCTCCGACGTCGCCGCTTCCACCGTCCTCACCATTTTGCTCATTCAAAAATGGCGCTATTCGTACATGCTGTACTGCGTTTTAACCTACGAATTACTTACTATCTATATAGTTTCCATGAAACACAGCCCATTCATTGGTTGAAATTAATTCCAGAGTGGAACCTAGAGCCATGGCGTGAGCGTGACCTGGTCGTAAATGGCTCCATTGCGGTTGAGCACGAACTGGATGTCCATGGCCTTCTCCGTGGAGGCCACGCGCAGGTAGCCCCAGTCGTTGACGTGGCTCACGCTCCAGTTGCCAATGTCGCTGGAGAAGCCCTGCTGCTCCAGACCGGCGCCGGCCGAACCCACGACGATGTGCACGGGGCCCAGGCCGTCGCGCGTGCACTCGCCATTGCGCACGGCGCAGCTGCGCTCGTACGAGTGCTGGTGGCCCACGAGCATGAGATTCACGCGGTGGTCCCAGATGAGGTCCTCCAGCTCCTCGCGCATGTGCACGGCCACCTTGAGGTCGGCCTGCTCGCCCACCTGGGTCGTGTACATCATGCGGTGGGACGTGAGCACGACCCAGGGCGTGACGGCCCGGTCCACGCTCTTGAGGTCCTTCTCCAGCCACTGGTACTGCGGCGAGCCGCGGCGCCAGTCGTGTTCGGACGAGATCTGCACCACGTGCACGCCGGCAGCGTCGAACGAGTACCAGTAGATGCCGTTGCCGTTCTCGGGCGCGTGCCAGCGGTGGAACATGGGCACGGAGCACTCGCCGCTCGAGTCCTCGCCGTAGTTGGCCCAGTCCGGGTGGAAGTTCTGCCGGCCGTCGGCCGCCGCTGCACCCGAGGGATCGTGGTCCGTGCCGCCCGTGAGGTAGTCGTACTCGTGGTTACCGATGCTCACCATGTACGGCACGCGCGTGGCCACCGGCTCGATGAGGTGGAAGAACTCGTCCCACATGTGCGCGTGGCCGCGCGCGTAGCTGATGTCGCCGAAATGCAGCAGGAAGTCCGTGTAGCCGCCGCTGAGCACGTCTTGGTACGTGCGCATGGCCGTGGACGTGGCCGAGGAGCCACCGTCCACGCCCATGTCGGCGTACGCGATGAACTTGGCCTGTTTGACCGACGGCTTGGGCCGCGACTGGAACGACGCCACGGCGCTCCAGCCGTCCTGGTCGTTGCCAAACTGGTAGAAGTACGTCGTGCCTGGCTGCAGCTGCGTGAGAATGACCTTGTGCATGAACCCGGGGTCGCGGAACCAGACTTGGGTCGTGAAGTTGGCCGGCTCGTGGCACAGATCCGAGGCCGCGTATGTGGTCGTGGAGCCGGTCGCGCGCTGCGTGAGCGCCTTGGGGTCCAGACCGAACCGGGCCTGCGGCGTGCGCGACGAGCCCGAGTTGAACATGACCGCCATCTCGTCGGCGTGCTGCGTGAAGGCGATGTGGCCGTGCTTGGGCGCATTGAACGACTCGGTCATGTTCACGTCCAGCTCGGCCACGACGCGGAAGTCGCTGAGCTCCGGCAGGTAGTTGAAGTACCGCACCTTGTACGTGCAGCGCATCATGTACAGCGCCGGGAAGCGCACCGAGTTGGCCGTTGCGTCATGATGCGCCGTGCGGCGACGCATGAGGAAGTCAGCCTCGAACATGGTCGGGCCGCAGCTGAGCGCCACAAAGTCCTCATCGTGCGGCGTGGCGATGTCGTGCCACGCGACCACCAGGTCCTCTCCGTCCGCAATGGCCGACGGATACGCGACTAGCGAGGCCACCTTGCTTGTTGCATCGCCGCCCTCATCTGTGACGACAATTGGGCGGCGCGCGATGGTCAGGTCGGCCACCTCGCTCTGCCAGACAGAGGACCGCGACGGGGGCGCCACCGGATCGCCGTACTGATAGCGGAGCGGGGGCTTCTCTCCCAGAGCCCCCGATGCCAGCAGAGCCAGCAGCAGGGGCACAGAGAGCAGCAGATCCGAGACGCGTCGCATCGAGAGCTTCGTTCTTCCGAGATGGAGATTTCTTTCCTGCGCACTTCAACCGGCCGGCCCCATGTGGCGGACGCATTGGGCCAATCAACGTGCGCTTCTTGTTTTTGTGGGGCTGGAGTGGACCACGTTATTTACTACTGGCCTGAACGAAATTCGTTTTCCAAACAAGATCAAGCAAAAGCGGCCAGTCGACTAAGCGCGTCCATGGACCGCTTCTCTCGTGCACTCCAGCTGGCTGCAGTTACGTATAGTGTATAGTATCTTTTGAAGCAGAAACCACGTTGGCTTGTTCAGGGTCTACATGTGGTATTTTTTAACGTTATATGGAGGCATGGCGGCTGCTGCATGGGGTTTCTTCTTCCAGAAGAGGTCACGGGTGAAGCCTCTGCCGCACAGTCCAGCGAAAGTCGGATCCGAGTCTCCGCATTGGACTGCGCTGTAAAAGGGTGCGACTCGTCTCCGCGTCGTTTCCTAACGACTCGCTAATGGTCGCCGGATCTGCGAACGTATCAGATTTGGTAACTGTGGATAAGTTAGACTCCTCTGATTCTTACGTGGTTCATATGGACATGCGCGGCCTCAGCCACCGTCACCCAATAAGTTGCCATAGGCGGTAAGCATGCGTATGTATTGCCTTGCCTTTACGTGCGATGGATCTGCTTTTGAGGCGAGATAAAAAAGATCTGGTTACTGAGATGATGCCAGTGTGGGCATAATAGTGGTCGGTACGGTACACTTTTGATATGGCGCAACTCAGGAGGATGCTCCTTGAATATGCGAGATCCGAGATTGCGGCAGAGCACCAAGGATTGCCGCGGATGGCGTGCATGGCTCCAACAGGAGGGAGGGAAGCGTTGGCAAACAGTGGGACAGATCTTTCGCGCGCCCTTGCCATGCGCTGCGATCTTTACATGCACTCCTCCAGCGTCACATTTTTTTTTCTCTGATCCGGTGAGCCGCGAGAAAAGATAAGAGGGTAAAGGAGGATGGAGGGATGCTGTGGATGCGCCGCAATTGCGCTTAGTTAGCTGCGCAGTGTGGCGCATGCGCTTCCAAATCAAAAAGAGCAAGATCCTACACCTGGGATCCCATACCGCTCGTTCCGTCTGAGCAAAAATGTTCCAGTCAACTTCCCTCCGCTTTCCACGCGAGTTCCTGCGCTTCCGGTTTTCTTCGCCGCCGCTGAGCTCGTCGCATAGTGGGGACAGCTTGGGCAATTGGGATGCCTCGTGCACCCATCGAGGCCGTGATCCGCAGCCGCGTTGGCTGCTCGCGCATCGCATGGACTGGGCCGCATCGCGCGACGCCCCAGCAGGTACACAGCATGCTCTTCTCCCGCTACCTTCGTCCGCAGCTGCGGACCAGCGGGGCCGTCCCACGAAAGCGACCTGGTTGCCACCTCTTGGGGTTTCGCACGCACGTTTTACGGGGAAAGGAACAGAAAAATCCCACAGACCACGATGGATGCTTCTTATACTCGCATGAACCCATTGCCGCCAGCCCACCGAGCGAGCGGGCGCGATCGATCGATCGACCACAGCAGGCGCATGAACAAGCCGGAGAGTTTTGGGCATCCGCCTATTGATAGCTAGACATTCGGTTCCATGCAAACCCACCGCCATCCGCCGCATGCCCCACTTGCATCCGCGTCCGTCGGGCGACCTCAAAGATCCATCCAAACCGCAATGGACGTTGCAATCGTGGTCTCGTCTTTGCCTCATTTGTCTGCCTGCCACTTGCCACGTCTTTCCGGCAAACTTGCCTCAATCTGCGTAGAGCAACCTGAGTTTTTATAAAACGGTAATTTACTGTCCCACTGGTGCAGCCAAGAGCCAAATCTTCAACATTCGCGGACCCTGTGATTGTGTGTCCTGCGACATACGCACCATCTTCGTTCCTCTGCCCAGCTATTACATCTTGACCAGAAAGCTTGACCTTTAGCCTTCGTCAGCTGGTTGGTTGCTTGCCTGTCAGCCATCGTTTTAGTGGGCAATCCTACAGCTGGACAGCTGGAGCCATAGAAGGGAACAGTCCTGCGCTCCATCCGATTTCCTTGCGTCGGCTTTCCAAGCCACACATCTGTCAAGCGCCTGTGATCTGGGAAAGACTGCAGTGGTTGATGCCAGTAAGAAAGCCCCAAACATGAGGTCAGGATCCTCCACCTCAATTCAACGGTTTGATGGAAAAGACCTGACAAGACGTAGGTTATTTATACCGGTAGTTGCGTGCAGCCAACGAGAGGAACACAATGCGAAAGGAGCAACGATCGCTCAGCTGCGCTGTTCCTCAATCCCACTGCCTGCGGCGGCGCGACTGAAGTGAAGCCGACCGTTAGAGTGGAGTAATTTACCGTTCCACAAACCTAATCCCACGTTGTTTTATCCGTTTTTTCTGCCAAAAGCGTCTCGGGCCAGATGATACGATGTGACAACGTCGACCTAAAATGATGGAAACGTGGGGAGGGGTTACGCATTTTTGTGTGTGCCTCCGCCCAACTGCCTGCAATTTATCGAATAACTTACGCCCACCTCTTCCCTGTCTCGACGCCAGGCAGCCACTGCGGAAGGGCCGTTGGTAATTTTTTCTGTTTCTATTATACACTGCGACGGCCAGTCGGTCCCCTCCCCACTGGCGTATGCGTCTCTCTCTCTTCGGATTCCAAAGTATGTATTGTGTGTGCCTTTTGCGGGTTTGTTCTCTCCAAAGCCAAATGGCCATCCACAGGTCGTGATCATTTTCCAATTTCCCGTTGACCGACGGCCAATCTCAACGCAAGCGAACCAAACGCACAGCCTCAGACAAGCAGCTGGGCCCTCAACCGGAGTTGTGCACCTCTCGCGTCCGGTCTCTGCCCCGCGTCCTGTTTTTCCCCAAAGTGTGATTTAGGATTTTTTCAGCATATTTTACGGACCCATTCGCGGCGCCTTCTACGGAGTTGGAGAGCATAAGGAGCCCCACCATTTCTCAAACCGCAGCCAAGACCCCACTCATGGTGTCTTCTCCGCGTGAAATCTCGTCCGATGGCCAAGGCGCCCTGACGCCCACGACCGCCAGTGTGATCAACAAGGCGGCCGTTGAGTTTATCACCAACCCAGCCGATGGCGCGACTCCTCGTGTGTTGGACGCTACCGCCGCACGGACCCCGTGGGCCAATCTCAGTGTGGACACTGCGCTCCTGGAGGACAGCCCTGCTGCATCTGCCTCTGCGACCACCACTGCGGCCTTTGGCTCCACCAACGCCGCCATTGCGGCCACAGCCACCTCATCACTGCGGTCCGGATCATCCAGCCACACGACGCTGCCCCCAGGCATCCTGCCGGAGCGTTACACGGCCGATCTGTCCCACTGGCAGTCGCCCGCGGACCTCCCGGAACGAAGACTCATGGTGCAGCGCATCATCGCCATGACCCGCAACAAACGACTCGAAGCGACCGCTGCCGCAGGAGCGACGCTGGACGCGGCGACCAACGCGTTCACGGACCGCACGCCGTCACTGGCCAAGCGCATCGAGCTGTCGCTGTACTCACGTGCAGCCTCGTTCAACGAGTACCGGGACCTGAACACACTGCGTCGTCGCCTGCAGTCGCTGGTGTCGCTTAGTTTCCACGAAGCCGCGGTCTCGCGCCGTGTGGCACTGGCCGCGCACTCCAAGACCAAGCTGGGCAAGCGCAAGCTGATCCCTGGCGTGACCCCGTTTGGCGTGCCGCGCCTGACCATCAAACGACCGCGTGCCGGCATCAGCGCCATGATCACACGCAAGCCCACGTCCGTGCTGGTCACGGGCTGCGCGGGCCCGGCTGCTCTCTTCAGCATGAATCAGGACGTGCTGCAGAACATTTTTGCTTATTTACCTGGTCGTGAAACCATCCGCTGCTGCGCGATCAACCGCTTTGCTGCCAACACGCTGCCCAGCTGCGTGTACTCGCTGGACGTCGAGATCAAGCAGATGCAATCCGCCTTCGACGCGTCGCGCTCCCAACCGGCCTTCCTGTGCCGGTACGCCAATCTGGACCAATTGAATATTTATAACGAGAAGAAGCTCTGCGACCAGACGGAGACCGGACCCTCGCTGCATGCCTGGGGCTGCAGTGAATTGGACATTTCGCACGACAACCTGGGCGAGGACGTGGTCAAGTCGTTGGCTGAGTCCATCGAGCGCGGCGCGTGCCGACGACTGCGGTCGCTGCGGCTGGTGTCGGTCTTCACCAACACCTGCCGAGGCAATGCGCTGCACATGCTGTGCGCCGCGCTGGTCAAGGGCTCGTGTCCGCAGCTGGAGGATCTACTGCTAGGCGGCAACGGCTTTTCGGATGTGGGCACGGTCGACGTGGCCTGGTTGCTCAAGGTTGGCTCGCTGCCGAACCTCACGCGCCTGGACATCCGCCGCAACTACATTGGCGAGTCGGGCCTCAAGCGCATCATGGCCGCGCTGTCGGCCGGCCGCTGCCAGAACCTCAAGTATTTATGCATGGGCGGCAACATCATCACCGACAACTGCGTGGCGCCCGTGGTCGAGCTGCTCTCGAGCTCGCTGTGTCCGCAGATGCGGTTTCTGGGGCTCGAGGACAACTTTCTGAGCGCGCGTGGCGTGCACTGCATCATCCAGGCCGCAGTGGCTGGCGGCATGATGCCCAAGGTGCACCATGTGTCGTGCGACGGCCGCACGGGCGACGAGGACGCGGACCGCGCAGCCGCGCCCACGACCCCGATGGCCCCAGCCGCGTAAAGGCGCGGAAGTTGCTGCAGCTGCGCCACTTTACTCTTCACTGCCCCGAATCAGATGGCGAAATTAACGAAACCGAAAAAATCGATATTTCATAAAGTACAGTAGTTACAGTATGTCGAAGATTGTGATTTTTAGAGTAAAATATCACGTTTGGTTTTATTTTTTTGATCGATAAATTACCGTCTTTGGGTTGAAACAGCTGTCAAGTGCAGTACTGTATTAACCGCTAGGAGGGGTCGTTAAGCTTTGGTTAAGAACATACATCTGCTGCGTTTCTGCCGAAGCTGATCGAAAGCCGCCGGCCAACATGTCGTACTTCATCCCGCCCGTGAACTATGGCATGGTGGAGGAGGACCTCTACCGCTCAGGCCAGCCCAACGAGCTCAACTTCCCGTTCCTGGAGCGGCTGCACCTGAAGACCATCATCTACCTGGCGCTGGAGGAGCCCAATCCGCAGTTCCAGAGCTTCGTGGAGGAGCAGGAGATCCAGCTCATCTTCCTGGGCGGCAACACGCGCATGGAGAGTCGGCGGAAGGCCTGGGAGCCGCTCTCGGAGGAGACCGTGCTCGCGGCGCTGGACATCATCCTGGACCGATCCAACTACCCGCTCTACATCACGTGCCATCTCGGCCGCGATCGAACGGGTGCGTGCGTAGCCATGGAGATCTTCTGTCTTGGTTCGTGTGATGATGGACTGACTGCACTGATGCTGCTGAACCTAGGCGCTGTCGTGGGCTGCCTGCGCAAGATCCAGCAGTGGCATCTATCCTCCATCTTCGAGGAGTACCGCCGCTTCGCGGGCAGCAAAGTGCGGCTGCAGAACGAGCAGTTCATCGAACTCTTCGACACAGATCTCGTGACCATTCCCATGAATCCGCCATCCTGGATACGCAAGCAGCATTGACTAGACAGACAAAAGACATCGCTTGTGCATGCTCCTTGCCTCTGCTTGTCCTCTTCTGTTTCGTGGATGAAGATAGGAAGCACGAGAGACCAACACGCTAAAGACCGACGCCATATAGAGAAGTCTCATTAATTAGCTAAGCAGAAGGCCGACACATCGCTGGATCACCAGTCACAGGACTTGCAACGCTGGACGCGACCGCTTCTGCTTCTCTGTCCTTCAGACCTGCTGCTTAGAAGCCGCCCACCTGCTCAAGCGCGCAATCGATTTGGTCCTGGTCTTCCAGTTCCAACTGTCGGGTGCAAGAGCTCGTCGTCAGCATTGATCGGAATGGAGGAGAACCCGTTAGGAACACATACCATCTTGGGGGTCTGGTCGCCGCTGATACGCGTGCCGTCGAGCAGGAAGCGGAGCGCCGAAGGAGGCACACCCTTGCGCTGCGCGTAGGCGCTGAAGATCTTCTCCATCTTGGTGTTTGGCTTGACCTTGAAAAACGTCTCTTCACCCGACTGCACAAGCAAAAGAACCAACCCA
>JAADVQ010000771.1:0-10734 GCA_023335835.1 Elongisporangium senticosum
CGCTGTGTACAAGCACGCCTTCAACAGTCACTACAGACATCGGTGCGCATTCTGCGAACGCGTGGTGCAGTTTGTGGCTCTGGGCGGGTGCCAGCCGACGCTGAGCGTCAAGTTTATCTCCAGCAAGGCCGCGCTGACCCGTCGACTCACAACGTTCATGCGAGAAACACTGGCGCTCGTACTGTCGTCGGCATCGCCGCCGTACGCGGTGGAGCTCTGTAACGGACAGAGCAACATCCCCCACCTTCTCTGCGAGTTCCTGCTGCGGCCGCAAGAACCGCAAATTCCTGTTCGTGATGTAGCGCTCAGTTGCATTTAGGGAGATATTTGCTTGAGTGTGCTAGTGGTTTTTCGTAAGAATGGCAGATTCTATTTTATCATCATCCTTCGTGAGTGTGAACTGATGCCAACAGAGTGGAGTGGAGAAGTGGAGAACGCTGCTTGGGGCAGATATTACCGGTGTGATGTGCAGAGAGTCAGAATGGAATCCGCTCGTATGTCGCTTCCAAGAGTCACTACTGTACTGGAGACCATAGCATCTAATCACTTGATTGGACGACCCGCTGGCGAAGCACCAGCATGTCGATGTGGACGAAGACACCCACCACCTTGCCAGGAGTGAGTTCAACATCCACTCTTCATGGTTTGAACCCTCGCCCTCACGTCATGAATTAAAGAGAAATGACGGGCGGCGCCGAGAAGAAGGCACACTCTTGCCCCTCCGCTTGCAGCGCTCAGTTGATGGCCGTGGCGCTCAGACGACAAGGAATGTCGTCTCTCCCTCAAGCCGTTTTGCGCAAACATTCAGGGTCGATGGTCATCCATTCTGCTGATTGGATGACCACCACTCGCGAAATAGTGGGACATTCGCCATTAAATTCACATGAGCACCACCACCACGACTGTATGGCAGGGATTGGTAAGGCTCCGAGAGCCCTCAGATGTAGTACCAGACAGCACTTGTGCGACATGGGCGAAGGGAGTCCATGAGAGCGAGGTACACTGTCGGCTGTGTGGTTTCTACACCATTCGACAGTCGGTTCTTGCGGATCATTGATGCCTGGACTACATAATCTGATAAACCCGTGCTTCAATTTGAGAGGCTAGTGACAGGATTCCAACTGGTCATCCAATCGCGTGTTTACGGCCCTAAACGCTTCTGTGGGCATTTTCCAGTGGCCTTTGTTGTCCCTTGGGCTAGGAACCACATACACCCTATTGATGAGAACACTTCCGCTCACTATTGAATTCCCACTGGCAAGCACAGTGATCCATCCAAACACAACTGTTTCACCTTCACTTATCCAAGTGCACTTATTGACAAGCAAGCACCATGTGTCGACCCACACTTTCTTCAAGCGGCAGCCAGCTTCAAATGCTCAAGAAGGTATCCATGCTGCCTACGATGGACTCGCAGCGTGGCGAATGGATGCACAAGCTGGACCGTATTCAAACTATCGAGATCAGCCCATGCGATCAATATGGCGGCGAGCAAAGCTTCATGATCAGTGTCTACAATCGTCGATCCGTTACCCGTGGTCTCGGAGGCCGCTCGAGTCGCAACCTTGATAGTACCGCTGATCGGACACCGGACGTTCGCGTAGCAAGAGCCTACTCCGACTTCACGCAAGTACGCAGCGACGTGTATAGCAAAGCATACGAGACCCACAACTCACAGAGGTGCCATTTTTGCCAAGGATTCATTCGCTACATTGCACTCGGCTCCTCCCAGCCGACATCAAGCGCGCGATGGTTCTCGAGTCGCGCCAAGCAAGCCGAGATGCTGACGACGTTCCTGCGGCAGTTGCTGGCGCTCGCGTCCGACTATCCACCCTGCGCGTCGTGCGCAGCCCAGACCACCATCGTGCGGCTACTGTGCGAATTCGTTCTTACGCAATAGGCCAAATCATTCATCTAACTTTTTTATGCTTAATCTATCGTGTCAACACGCTTTCTTTTATTCGAAAAATGACCCAGAAATACCGGTAAAGATCTGACTAGTCATACCGGTATCGTTCAGTTTTTTTACAGTCAGGTCAACGCAAACACCGATGCATAGCCAGGCTCTGACTCTCAGGAAAGACAGCCCTTGGAGTTCCTGACTGCTGTATGTCCGCCGCCTGCCTCAGCCGCCCACGTTCTCCATGAGATTCGGTCTCCGATGGCGCTCTCCACCGTTCTTCCCGCGTGAACTGAAGCAGTTGACACGCACAACGTCAACCTGGGCGGTTCAGCCTTCCAATTCTGATGAGTGGGCTTTTTCGGGTCCACTCATCATGATTACTCCCACGTTGCACGCTAGGGTTCAGACACGGGCCATCAGTCAAACGTTTCAGTCATTCGCTAATCGTCCATGCACTGTGCACCAGACTAAAGTCTCAGCTAAGTTAGCCCAAAGCGATGTTGCCTCCCGTCCCCAGCAGTACGCTCCTGCTGCCGCCGCGTCATAGCCGTCGCAGTCTGCAGACGCTCAAGCGCATGGCGTTGACGCCCAGCAAGGGCTCGATGCGAGGCGAGTGGGTGCGCGCGCTCGACCGGATCGAGCACATTGAAGTCAAGCCTGCGCCCTCGGGCGACCGGGGCGTGTTCACGATCGACGTTTACCTGCGGCGCTCGGTCACACGAGCGCCGGCGAGTGTGCGTCTGCCCGTGGACCCTGCTGCCGAAGAGCGCGCGCCGGACATCAGCACCACGCGGCGCTACTCCGACTTTATCAAGGTGCGGCGCGTCGTGTGGAAGCACGCTGTGGACGGCCACTACTGGAAGCGCTGCCAGTTCTGCGAAAAGGTCGTGCAGTTCATGCAGGTGGATCCGGACTCACAGCCGACCACGCGCGCCAAGTGGGCCATGGGCCAGCAGCAGAAGATCGCGAGTCTCACGGCGTTCGTGCGGCTCGTGCTGGATCTGGCGCTACCGCTGGACCTGCCGCCCACCGAGATCGAGAACTGCCGCGGACAGACCAAGGTCCCGCGGCTCGTGTACGAGTTCCTTCTCACGGAGCAGACACCCGTCTGAGCCATGGATTCCCATGGGAACTCCTTCCCCCAGTTCAGATTCAGTATTTATAGAATCCAAGAAGTCGTTTTGCTTCATCTCCATGGCCTTGTGGCTCTATGAACGTCCATGACAGCGAGATGGAGGGAGCGCAATCGAGGAAAGACTTGTTCTTGATTGCGCTCCACACCGCCATTCGAATGGCCTTAGAGAAAGCGAAGCCAAAGTCAAGAGGGAGATTCGGTACCAATAGTGACACGCAATCTATGACTCATCTTCAAATGTCGCACATGGGCCAAGAGTGAAGGTGATTGAAGCCTTGGTTTGTGTCTCTGACGACAGGGAGCTCATGACCACTAGGAACTGCGGCAGCACCACACGTCAGAATCTATGAATCTGCTATGCGCGCAGAGCAGCGTGCGGAAGAAGGCCTTGGTGGGTCCGGTGCCATGGCTGCGCGCTGGTTCTCCTTGGTCATCCAATCGGCTGTTTAGATGAGGAGGGAGACAGACGATCCAACTGCGTCGTCGTTGTGAGCCCCCAAAGTCTTTGTCAGTTCGTAAGCTTCTTCGGATCAAGCACATCCTTCGAAGCCAACTCTGCATGACTTCTCCAGAACGCAACAGCAGCCCCAGTCAGCAGCTGCAGACGCTTTGGAGTTCGAGTCTGCTGCCTACATCAGCTACAATTGTCACGCAGGACGAGGAAGAAACCGAGCTTCTGCTCGATAGTGTCAAGGTCATTGAGGTCCGGCAGCCTGTGCAGTTCAATGGCAGGAGCTTCTTCGCGATGGATATCTACTTCCGGCGCCATGTTCCTATCAACCAGCGCAAGTCAAAGGACTCCACAGCCGACGACCGAAGGCCCGATCTGCGCGTCGCAAGGCGCTTCTCGGACTTTATGCGGCTGCGCAGCGCAGTGTACAAGCTGGCCAATGACAGCCACCAGACCGAGCAGTGCCAGTTCTGCGTGAGCATTGTCCTGTTTGTTGTTCTGGGCAAATCGCAGCCGACGCTACGCAGGAAATGGATCTCGAGCCAGCAGCGCCGGGCCAAGCACCTCACTGCGTTCATGCAGCAGCTGCTGTCGCTGGTACCAACATCGGACTACCCATGCGACTGCGATGCACAATTCCAGATCCCTCGCCTCCTGAATCAGTTCATCTTCAAGCACCCAGAAGAGTGAATCTACGTAAGTATACTATCTCAATCGGATCGTCGCGAGTCCTATTTTCAAGTACGATGGCTGAGCCATGCACGGCTAAACAAAGCGGCATCGCTCGCTTGATCTCTCTTTCTCGAGCCTCGCCAGTGCAGCAGCGCAATCATGTTGTCGGTCGCGTCTTCTTGTCAAGGATGTCGCTCTCTGCCTCTGCAGTAAAAGAGCCACCTTATCGCTCGTCATGTGTTCCAGTGGCACATTCCATTGCCTGGTTTGTGATGAACAGAGGCAGCCATCGCCCAATACATTCGCCCGATTGGTTTGCTCAGTGAGAGTGATGGTACTTGAAGCTTGTTGCCCGTAAGGTAGGACATCAGCCGGCAACACGCGCGATTGGCTAAGAGATTAACTAATAAACAAGTTCAAGATGTTTACTCTCCTGGCATATTCAAGTCTGTATGCCTCTTCCTCTATTAGCTCCATTTGCTAATTGACCGTCTGAAGAATGCAGTCTGAAGGAAGCCCAACCCAGGAGCTGCAGCCGCTGAGCCAAGTGCCGTTGCTGCCCAACATTGGCTCTCAGAGAGGAGCAAGCGTGCGGATGCTGGCGCGTATTGACGCAATTGAGGTCAGCGAAGTCGGCCATCGAGACGGCAGGACTGTGTACATCATGGACATCTACCTCTCTCAAGCGGCGGCTGTGCGCATGACCAGCCAACAGCACTCGATGGCCAACCAAGTGACCAACCGGAAGCCTGATTTCCGCATCTCGCGTCGGTATTCTGATTTCATCAAGTTCAATAAAGAGATCTATAACCACGCGTTTGGCGGCCACTACTGGCAGCGATGCCTGTTCTGTGAGCACGTGACCCAGAGTACTGCGTCCGGCCCCTCGCTCACTACGAAGCTGGTCTCCAGTCAAGAGACCAAGCTCAGGCACCTCACAGCGTTCATGCAGATGCTGCTTCGTTTGGCTCTGCCGACTGGAGTCCCGTCCGACTGGTATCAGCCGTGCCAGGGCCAGCTCCAGATCCCCAGCATCGTGTACAAGTTCATCCAGCCCAACCAAGCAGATACTGTTGGCATCTGATGGTGAAAGGAAATCTAATATATAACCATGGCAGTTGAAGGGAACGCCCCTATGAGAATTCGCATTGCACAGCGTTGCAGTGGATCTTGAAGCGACGTGAAATGGCAACGTTGAGATCCGTTTGCGCAATCGTCACCTGTGAAGTGAAGCACAGGAGCGTGCAGCGTCATTTGAGGTCCCGAGCGACGAGTGGTTCAGAGATGTTCCTCAAAAGTCCATCCTTTCTCCTGGGCAGGAGAGTGATGGTGGATTGCGCTTCCTCTGCCAGTGAGAAAATCAAGAAGCCGCACTCACCAGCGAGCGTGATGGGTTTCCTGGCAATGGCGAGTGTCGCGTCAACATGATGATTACCTGGTGCGGAATCCATTCAGGAGAATGGGAGAGCAGACGAAATGCCCTCATTCGCCAATCGGCCCACCTTCTGAGAGAACGATGCGATCAGATACGAAGAACGTGCCAGAAGGCAAGCCATGCCGACTCCAGACTCTCAATCATGTGGCTCTGCTGCCAAGCATCAGCTCATCGCGAGGCGATGGCCTAGGTGCGCTGGAACGCATAGAGAGCATTAAAGTCTCCGAGGTCGGCGAACGGGACGGCAGGACAGTGTACATCATGGACGTCTACATGTACCAGGCGAGAGCGCTTTTCGCCTCATGTCGTCCGTCGTTTACGTCGTTTCTGTCTGTCACGACAGCAGACCGAAAGCCCGATCTCCGCGTCGCCCGACGGTACTCCGAGTTCATCACGCTCAGCGCAGACGTGTACAAGCTCGCCTTCGCTCATTACGCGCAGAGATGCCAGTTCTGCGACCGCATGGTCCAGAAAATTGCATCCGGAGGACCCACGATCGCTACGAAGCTGATCTCGAGCAAGGAGACCAAGCTCAAGCATCTCACCGCGTTCATGCACTTGCTGCTGCGTTTGGCGCTGCATTCTGCGGTCGGAACGGACCGGTGCCTGAGCCAGATTCAGATCCGGGGCATCATGAACCAGTTCATCCAGTCAGAGCAGTAGCAGGACCAATAGTGCGGTAGGATAACGAACCTTCATCATAAAAAATACCAAAGGTCGCGCATGTTGAAGTTGACTGAACTACTTGTTTGCGCAAACACTGCTTGCCACGTTCATGTGGTGGCTTGACGGTTCAGCGCCCACGCTTGACGGCTCAGTGCTTTGTCCATAGAGCATCGAGCCTCATACCCCAGTAGCAATAGCCGATGCATGTGGCTCTGATAATGGAGTCCACTGCCCATCTTCAGTTTCATGTCTCGGATCATTTGAGTGGCACATGAGTGTTGGTCCTGCGTTAACTTCACCGACCAACAGTGTTGGTGCATGGGGCTTTTCGTTTATGCCACCAGCCGATTGTTCTGGACTCACGAACACTCACGGCTGTCCATCTCGACACTTGGGTCCTCTCATCCAGCGGATTAGATGACCGTCGGATGGACACGTCCTTCTTATAATAGGTCATGTCTGTTACAATAAGCCCCAAGGAGCAGACACGTACCTCTATAGATTAGGATTTGGGGCAAAAGGTGTCGGATGATGCTCTCCATTTGACCAAGCAGATATGGCCAGGCTTGGACTGGAACTCATTTCCCAACGTTCCTCCAAGGACGTCGACTGCTACTCTTCACTATGAGACCCGCATCCAACTCCGTTAACGAGCTGCCACTTCTGGACCAAGTGGCACTTCAGCCGAACCGCGACTCGCAGCGTGGCGAGTGGATCATCGCGTTTGAGCGCATTGAGACCATCGAGATCAGAGAGTGCGTCAAGCACCAAGGCGCTGTGCACTACGTACTGGAGGTCTACCTGCGCCAGACGACATCCCGCATCCCGACCAATCGCCGCAAGCAGAGCAGCGACCGACACGAGACACCTCAGACCAAGGACCGGACGCCGGACTTTCGCACTCTGCGTACATACGACGAGTTCACAGAGCTGCGCAGCATGCTGTACAACCACTCACACGGAGGCCATTACGCCAGGCCGTGCCGGTTTTGCGAGCAGATCATCCAATACGTTGTGACGAGCAAAGCCCAGCCGAGTCTGCTGGCCAAGCTGATCTCCAGTCGCGACAGAACCAACCAGCACCTCACGGCATTCGTGCGCGACATTCTGTCCATGACCCTGACGCTTCTGTCGTCCAGTGAGATCGGCTCGTGCGCTGGCCAGACCAGCATCCCTCGGCTCGTGCACGACTTCCTCTTGAAGCAGCAGCGGGCAGAATGATGTTGTTGAAGTTGAAGCCAACGGCAGGCTGCATAATGAGTCAAATGTTCATGTTGAAATGTCTCGACAACGCTTGTTAATTTATGTCAGAGACTGCTCGTTTGGAGCTTAAATACGAGGAACGCGACGACGGTCTTGTCTTTTGCGATGCGGACGATTAAATGAGCCCAAGCGAGGTCTCGTATTGCTTGCGCACGAAGCGAGCCGCGAACCTGCTGGCTTGGCTCATACTCGCGCAGGGCGCGTCTGCGTTGGCCTTGATGGTCAGATCCAATACGTCATTCACGAAATCGGCCAGATCCGTGGCGGCAGCGGCCACACAACGCTTCAGTGACCACATCTGGCGGTTTGAGCGCTTGAGAATGCTCGCAAGGTCCTGGCAATGGCTGCAGTTTTGGCATTTGCTGGTTGAAGGCTCACGGCAGAGGCGCAACGCCTTTCGGAGCTCCACAAAGTCCACAAAGCGGTAGTTCAATTGATAATCTGGTTCACGCTCTGTCAGCATGAGCTCGAAGAGCGCGACGCTGGATGCGGGTGAAGCAACGCCAGAGGTATACACGATCTCAGACGTCCGCTGCTGGCCCTCGCTGCGGCGCAGATACACCTTGACGACGTAGAGCGAATGGCCCGCGTGGCGACTTGTCTGGTTCACGTCCACGTACTCGATGTGCTCCATGGCGGTCCTGCTGCTTTCAGCGCGCGACTTGAGCCGCGCTTCCAGTTGCTTCGTGGTCTTGGTGGTGCTGATGCTCATGCTGGTGACGTGTGGTATTAAGAAATGGCTGAGAACGCTCAGCTGGGCGCTTGCGGTACCTACATGGAGAGAATTAATGCGCGGTTCTCTGGAATTTCTCTTTGCTCTTATTTGAGAAACTGCGAGTGCAAGCATTTGAGTTGCGGTGTCTCACTCTTCAGGGTCGCAATCATGACCAGCACTCGAGCACAGAGTGAATGTTACTGGGACTTGTGGGTCATAATCATCTGCTTTTGAATGGAAAATGTTCTTGACCAAGCGCTCATACCACTGACAGTCAGTCACCAATGGCCTTGGAGGCTCTCGCCTTTGGTGTGTGCCACAGTCGAAGCGTCATCAGCCACCACCTGGTGGCGGTTTCGACCACAAAAACTTGGGTGGTCAACATCCTAGTAAAGAGGCGGTCAACAGTCGCAATCGGAGATTACGGCATCGCGTCGGCGCGTAAGACGCCAGCCCTGGTTTACGCGCAATTGCTTTCGAGGCGCGCTCTGATTGGTGGAGATTCTGAAATCCGGTAACGCTGCCTCTTCTGGAACAGCCGGCAACTCACCAGGAAAACAAAGGTGGCTCAGCTCAACCCAAGAGGAACCGGACTGTATCAGCCACACAGGCCTCGGATCTCAGATAGCCCTATTGTTTCCTACTGTACATTGAGTGTGGCCAATGGATGAAGCATAGTAGCAGCTGTACCTGTGCCAAAGGCCACAGCGTCGAAGACAGTCAAAGTCCCGCCCCATGAGCTGAGGTGGAGCTGCTCCCGCCAGTCGATCTTGAAACGACCGCCTTCTTGCTTGCTTCGGCCGCCACTCACCAATCGAGTCCTTTGGCCGTAAACAATGAAGTGTGTTGCCCTATCCGCCTTCGAGTTTATTAGGGAGTAATCTTCAGCGCCACAAGACGGTGGCGCGCAATCGTTTCTGCCAGGTCGCCGCCGTCATCTCAGATACCACAGGGTAGGGCTATCACGCTCGCCATCCGCCAATCATATTCTGTCATCCTCAAATCTAAGCGATTTCATTGGCCATCGAATTTTGATTATGGGCACTGGACTTTCTAGGGTTAGGCTACATATCGCTTTTCACGGGTGCGTAAGCCTCCAAGCCGATTACGGGTGTTTTTTCAAGTAAACAAGCGGCTGGGGCCCAGTCGCTCTATCGTTCGCCTTCGTTGCATCGCCTCATTTCTGAAAGAGCCGTGTGATCCAAAAGCCTTCTGTTAGCCACTCAAGATGCCGAGTGTTGCTGCCCCTACCGCTTCCGTCAATGAACCCTCGCGCATGGTGCTGCGTCCGCTCACGCGCCTGCCGTCGCTCGGTCGCATGGTCTCGTCCGGCGTGGCCGCGTCCGATAAGGTCAAGGCCAACGCGATGCCGCGTCTGATGCCTGTGACGCTCGAGCCCATGCAGTGGTCCAACGCCACGCTTCCACTGGCCTTCCTCAACCGCCTGGAGCGCATTGAAGTCAAGGAGACCCGCGTGCGCGACGGCGTGACCTACTACGTCATGGACATTTTCCTCCACCACTCGGAGTCGCGTCTGCCCACGAACCAGCACATCCACCACGACGCGCCGCGCCGCTCATTGGTGCACGTTGAAGAGTCCCGCGAGCCCGATCTTCGCATGGAACGCCGCTTCTCCGACTTCGCACGCCTTCGTGAACAAGTGCTGTCCTGGGCGTGCCTCAACCCGTCGCTCGAGTGCCAGTACTGCATGGATTTCATCATCTACATCCGCTACACGCTGCGCCAGCCTCGCTCGGTGGTCAAGATGTTCACAGGCACGGAGACCCGCAAGAAGATCCTGGAGCAGTTCATGAACGACTTCGCCGACCTGGCGCAGGGATCGCTCAAGAACTGCCACCGCTGCGAGGCGCACGAGCACGTGCCGTCGCTCCTGCAGTCCTTCCTGCTGGATTAGATCTGGCGGACCGTAAGTCAGACGCCAACGGGCAACGTCTGGTGTTAGGAGAACCATTTTTTAAACAACTAATTTATAACCACCGTTTAGAGATACGCGATTGTGTGTTTGGTGTTCTCTTTCCTTTTGGGTGGTGGGATGGAAATGTGGATACTGTAACAACAGAAGAAGAAAGGATGGATGGGTGCAAGATTCAATGGCTCAACGAGCGTATGAGTTGCCTGCCTCCTCTGGATGGATTGAAAGGGCGTGCGACATTGCCTCCTGTCCAGATTCAATCGAATAGGCCTTTCGAGCAGCAATAATAAAAAAAATGTCGATTGTGGCCACAACCTATACAAATATAAAAGCTTGTGTTAGCAGAAGAGCGTTTTATATTTTTTTTTACCTCGTGTGGGCTATGGAGTGATTAATTGTGGGGCCAATTGTGTTTACAACGAACAAGTCGTTGGTGAGGAGGAGGCTTCAACTAGGTCCTCCGCAGTCTCTCGATCTCCACTCGATTGCGGCTCGGCCGCTGCTGTCTGGAGCTCTCGTGGGCTCTTGTCCATCCGTCGTAGCTGGAGGAAGTCGTGCAGC
>JAADVQ010000772.1:0-10724 GCA_023335835.1 Elongisporangium senticosum
GAAGCTGCTGGTGCACGGACTGCGATGCCTCAAAGACGGCGTGTGCCGACGCAGCTTCCATCCTCACGACGGCCAGTTGAGTGTCAGAGTCACTGGGGCGCTGCGGACGTTCAAGCAGCTCAGACGATAGCGCTGCAGAAGGCGCTAGAAGCCCATTGGTCCACTTGTAGAAGAGCTTTTCGTGCTCCACCATCTGAATCCGGAGACTGAGGCGTCGCAGATGCGCATCCAGCTTTGGCTTGGCTTGTGTCAGCAGCTGGAGCACGGAAGCTGGCAAATGAGGGTACGCTCAGCAAATGGCTGGCCAAAGCATCTATCATCGAGAGGACGTGCAGCAGGAGAATGAACATTCAACGTACTGTGAGACTTCAAAAAGAAAAGATGAAGTTAAAGCGTGGGCGAGGAGTATGCGCGCAGCTGATGGAAGGGTGGATGTATATTCGATTTACGGATATGCTTTGACGACAATTGTCATTTGGGTTCATCGTGCACAAATCGAGCAATACAAAGTGGCGTTGACAACCGGCCATCGATTTACTCTTCTCATACTGCAGATAAGGGCGTGGGTGCTTATGCAGGCTGCAGAATTGAGAAAGGTGAATTTATTAGCGAGTATGTTGGCGAGTATATGCCTACTGCGATGTACGATGGACGCCAGGAAGGGAAAAAAAGATTTATATGGATTTCAAGTGTCTCCAAAATATGTGATTGATGCAAGATAGTTGCTCCTTCACATTAACGATCACATGTTGGTGGCAAACGCTCGGAGTTTCACTTTGAGTTGTGAGCGCGATGTCGCGTATGGAAGAAATGCGCCGTGATTTTGCTGCTCAAAAAGCGCAGGCGAGGCCTTTGACTACTGTGAAGTCGGTCATCAAGTTGATTATAAGTAGAAATGACGATCCAAACGTTGTGTTGCGAAATCATGCTATAAGTATGTGCGTGCTGTCGTGCTATGAATTTGACAACGGATGGCGAATTAAATCGATTGACAAGGACATGGTGAACACGTTTGAAGAAACTCAAGGGATGTTGGCCGATTTGGACACAATGTATCGCAACAAGTACGTCTGCAACTTGACGCTTTGGAAGGCGAGAGGTCAGACCCCGAATCACATGAACGGCGATGACTTTTCTGCTAAGAAAGTCGTGACGTTGATCGAGTTCATGGGCTTAAATTTTTCCGTGGGGGTCCGCAGGGAAGCGCTCAGTCACGTGTTCTTGTGAAGAATGAAGACGAACCCATGAAGGAGCCTGCTAAAAAGCAAAAGAAGAATAATGCCGAGTAGAAACTGGAAGTGTGGATGCGAGCGGAGAAGATGTGTTGTGAGCCGAAAGTAATCGGCTGCTACGTGGACAGAGCAGAGGCGAAAGGAAACGATGTTTCAGTAGCTGACTTGTAAAGATTAGCCTCAATGTAGGATGCTCTGATGTATGAAGTGATAATGCAAAAGCGAGGAATGATTTGGTGTTTAATTTTGCGAATTCCTATAGTTATCTGTGTTTCGTGTTCATATATCTGTCGGGTTGAAGTCTCACGTGGCAGACTTCACCTACATGGCAGATTTTTTATGTTAAACAAGTTTCCATTATCTGTAATTAAGTATACCACCTTTCTTTTGTATTATGGTCAATCGCGTTGGATTGCGTCAAGGGCAGCACTTGAAGCTGCTTCGTGCATCGACTGTAACTTTTATTCAAGCAACACCGCTTCAGCGTGGCTTTTACACGCATCGCTGTAGTGCGTCCTGATGACTCGATAAGACGTTGACAATGTTTCCATTGTACATAGTCTACCTCCTTCCCTTTGTATTTCTTTCAGTCCCGTTGGATGACGTTGAGAGCAGCATCCGCATGAGCTGTGGTGGCTCGCTTTTGTTGCATTTCATGTGCATCTTGCTGACATAAGTGCAGAGTACGCGTGTCCACGCCTTGTTCCATCGTGGCTGTACTATACGAACTCAATATCTTTGATGACGGTGAAGTCGATTGAGTGTTCTTGGCTGTGGTGTTGATCGTCCTCATGGTCGCTCTGAACATCCTAGCGATTTCTTGCGCGTCGGCTTCAGCTTGTACTTAGCGGGCGTAAGTTTTTTTGCGATAGATTGCATTTTGATTAGGATCGCACGTGCCTTGGTGGTAGATTGGAGGCTTCGTTCAGCTGTTCTTGATTCTTCTTCAACAAATGCGTCCCGTTTCGATTTTGGAACTTGGAGCTGGGATACGGCAAGCTTGTGTGTAAGAGCCAAATTCAGTCGTGTTGTAACCCTTGACAATGCAACATATGCGAACGCTGGCCCTGGTATCAGTTCTGAGTGAAAAATAACGTTTTTGCACGTAAGACCTTGGATCTTGTGGATGGTCATTGCGTATGCAAGGTGCAAAGGGATACCGATGCGGGTTGTCTTCAGATCACTATTCGGTGATGGCCATGATAAAAGTTTTGGGACAATTGGGACTACAGAATCAACGCCTTTAATGAAACTTGGGCCGACGTATTTTCCCCTGATTTAAACCAAAATAATAGGGATGTTGCTTTGTGGCGTGAGCATGAAGTCATATACTGTTGCTCGTGTCCCATTACAAAGCCCAGATTTTTAGTGCACCTATGGCAAGCTCTAAAGAACGAGGGACAATTTTGTCTCTGTATGGATTTGGCTCGGTTGCTAATTGGAGTAGTAGGTGCTTTGATTTCTCAATAATTGGTCGCTTTGATAATAGACGTTTTAGAGATACATCGTGCTCTGCATTAATTGTCATATGGGTTGGATCCTGCGTCTAACATTTTCTTCGTTTGCTCTGTCAACGTCGTCATTTCTATACGCAATGTGTTGCATTCCTAGCGTCCATTCATGCTTTGAAGGTTGGGCTAAGCAGCGAGAATTAAATATATCAACATCATCTTCAGTAGATTCATAACGCCGAAGTCTTTGCAGTGCATTATACCATTCAGGATCTCCTATACCACGATTTTGGCTCGTAAGAGTACATACGTGAGACACATGTTCCCACAGTTCACGCTCGTGCTTCTCAACCGTATTTGCCAAGGACGTCAAATTTGTTGATAGTGCATTATGAAATACGGGATTGAGTTGTCCAGAGTCACCAGCAAATATGATATCACAACCATCAAATGGCTGATGCATGCATTGTGGCCATATTTCTCGTAAACGGTGGTCGATCCAACTAAGCATTCCGCAAGATATTGCGCTATACTCATCGATAATTTTAAGATGAACGTTCCGAAATTTTTCTTGCAATCGTTTTAATTTTGCAGGACTGCTCTTTTGAGATGAAAGTGGAATGTAGGTACTCGTAAACCCGCACTTTGTTCTGCTCGGAAGGCTTAATGATGAACATAAAGTGGAGCCTTTGGTGTTGAAAGCAGCTGTACCTTGACAGGCCATTAGTAAAACTCGTTTTGAACGTCGAATTGACACATTTTTGTCTCCAAACACTACATGAACATCTTTTACAATTTGGCGGATTAACCAACTTTTACCAGATCCACCTTCTCCGTTTAAAAGCATTTGCATTGGATCACAAAACGCATTGGATTGAATCGCTGCGAATCGTTTTCGTGATTGTGACATACAGATGCTAAACGGCACCCATTGCCTTCACTCATCGAATTAACGAGATATTCAAAATCTGTTTCACATTTATCGTTGCAGCCATTTTGCTTTGCTGTTTTATGATATTTGACGTACGTGCGTACTTCGTCTGCAATAAACACTTTTGCGCGTTCAATATCTTTAGTTGCGTACATATGCTTGGGTGAGAAGGCGGTTTTAAAGACTTCATTTTCGTTTGGTTGACATTCCGCAAGATTCAGATCTCCCAAACTGTTTTCATTGTCGTCCACGTCAACTGAATTTAGGCGGCATTCTGTGTGTAAATCGCTGCATACGTCTTTGGCAGCATTTGCTGAATCAAATCTAACTTTTGTTGTCGATTCATCATTCTTCAACGGATCCAAATGTGTTTGCATCCGAGCTATCATTAAGTAGCTTCGAAAACAAATCAATGCACTCATGGTCGCTTGACGGCAGATCATCCAGCGTGCGCCATGGTTTGTTCGGAATAATTTCAGAAAAACAGAAGTCAGGGGAGCTATCATCAGGTTTAAGTCTAGACCTTGGTGCAATAGATTGTAGATTTTGCCTTTCTTTGATATAATATTTACTTTCTATTGTCGGAGACGCTGCTTCTCATTTGGTTCATTTAAAGACACCTCATATCCTTCAGCAAATTTTCGATAACACATCGAATCGAATGGGTCTTCGCGTGGACGACCCATATATGCAATCTCCAAAGGTTCAAGTTTAATGCGAGGCGGAACCACGGAATGTTGGTTTTCCATTATCTGTAACGCATTTGTGTCAGCATTTGAGTCAAGGTTTATGCGGTACAACCGACGATCATGACGAGTTGTTTTTACTTTCAACACGTTTTCTTGATTTCCCAAAGTTTGGCATATCTCGGAGAAGTATATAGTAAGCCACTTGAGCATATGCAATTTTTTTAGAATACCGTAATATGGTGTTTCTGGACTTGCATTAGATATACATTTTGCTATGGCCTTTCGAAAATGAATCGTATCTGGCTCAGCTTTACTTGAATATGCAGCTGTGTACTCTGCAGCACCATAAACATTGCCAATTAACTTAATATCCATGTTTGCACGCCAAACTCGTAGCATCTCTGCACAATAGTTGTTCGTAGCATCATTATTTCTTTTGCATTCAATGGTTAACGTTGGTGTTCCATCAACACATTCACCTTTTTTAACTAACGTTTCACTTCGTACTTGTTTTGGATAGCCAAATCGACAAACGCCAGCTTTTCTTCTGCATGAAAATCCTTCAAAGCACACATGTTGTTGCACCCTCCTCACCAAATAAACTAAACCACATTGGACTCATCAGAGTTTATATCACTAAGAGGTGGGCGCTGCATGAGTATATCGTTTTTTACGATATCACTGTTTTGTTTATAGCGAGAGCATTCACACGCATTTAGCTCGTCCTCTGGACGAACACTAGCTGAAATGTACTTGTCAATAAATGTAGCCAATGTATCGCAACCGTTTTCGGTTTGTGATTCTTCCAATACATCAGGTGCGTCTTTTCTCCATAACAATCCATAAATATGTGGTGATCCTCTGTTTTGAAACTCCACACGCCAAAAGAAATCAGTAATTTCTCCTAGCGCTGACATTAAAAAATGACGCACAGCAATATCAGGATACTCGTTTAATATTTGTAGACGTTGCGCAGAAGATAATTCGAGAATATCTTCATTGGTCAACGTAGGATTACAAGCACGAAAAAAATCACGCCAAATCGTATCTGCAGCGCTTAAGGTAAAACAAATGTTTGCCACTTTGTAGGCAAAGCTTCATTACCCAGCATTGCAAATACATCGTCGCGCACATTCGCCCAATATAAGCCAGTTCCTGAAAAATGGCTTAAGCTTTTTCAAAAGCTTTCGTCCAGTGTCCGACAAATCATTTTCATTTTGGCCGTCGTCAATTGTTGCATGTCTTTTTCATCATTAGTATTCGGCACTCGTCGAACCAATCCATCAACTTGTCTTCGTTGCACAAGGTTAAGACGAAAAAACTTGAAATTTCGATGAATAACATATCTTCAATTGTGCCATTTTATTAAATGAGCAAAAAACTCTGCGAGTTCATATTTGTGGAACCGTTTTTCATCGCCCAATGGGTTAAAGCCACACTTGCCATTTGGAAACAAAGTTGGAAAGCACAATTGCATAACAAATTTGTTCTTGTATTCGTTTAGAGCTTGGGAAGGCTTTTCAAAATTACATGATGGATACTCGTACTGAGATGCCTCACTTGGATCTTGAAATGATTTCGAAATTCTTGCAGCTTCTGTTTCAGGGCACAAATTGTTTTCTTGCAGCTCGAAATATTCAAATATGCCACTTAGATGATCATGATATGATGCGTAAGTGCTTGTGTTACCTAATACTTCATTTGTATCAGAGGTTTCTTTTGAATCGGAACGACTACACTCTAAATCAATTACATGCTCTTTTTCAGCATAAAGGAACTCGCTTTCCATTATCTGTAACTGAATATCATTGTCCACTAGCCCACTGCCCATTGTACAATCGTGTTCTTCTTCCTCCTAAATATCAGTTTCCAAACCTTTGTTCGCATTTCCGACGACCAATTCATCGTTTGACTTTGTCACTTCATTTGTATTTTCGTGTTCATCGATAAAACCACCTGCTCTTACTTCAGGAAGCTGTGAAGCAGCATTAGGTTTTCGCAGATCAGTCAATACGTCTTCATCGATTCGATTTCTTGACAAAGAAGATTGTGTCCAATTAGCCAAGTCAACGCATTCTTAACTAAGTCAGGACGAGTGTTGTAAAAACTACGATCATCAGAATCAATGGCACTTCGGACTCGAACAACTCCACATCTCGATAATGGGCGAGGAAGTTTTTTAACGATATCGAACGCATCATTCAAATAGTTGATCGAATTTCTTCTCGTAAACTCTTGTCCGCCATGAACATTAAAGCATGTAGTAGCGGAATTACCTAGGCCAATCATTTTTTGCCTCCATCGGGTTTAAAATTAATAATTCTGGAGGAATTTCACACATGACAAATCCACTAGCACGACTAAATTTAGGAGGTTTTCCATGCTGAAGAGACATCCAACATTGTGAGCAAAACGGAGCAATTCTTTTTGTATTTCCATGTGTGTCAGTTTACTTAACAACTGCTTCTTCGATCGTTCGGCTACGTATTTCTTCAGAATCGCCAACAACTCGAAGAGGCTTTAAAATATCGCCCTCTTTATCATCTACTCGCATGCGCATAGTCTGAGGGTTCGATAGCTCTCCACAGCTTCCACAAATAAGCGTAAGCGGCTTTTCTATTTCGTTATAGAAATAATTAATATGCTTGCTTTTGCATCATGGTCGCCAGTACAGCGTCGTTTTTTACTCGGACGAATAGCATCTAATGCTTCACCCTGACCGTACGATTCCTCGATGACGTAGCAAGATATCTCTTTACCCGAGCTGTTCTACTACGCCTTTCTTCCTCTTCTAAAGTCCCAGTTGTTGTACCAGTCCACTCATTCACCTTTCACGCACTTCGCACGATTCGGTCGAATCTTCAAATCCTCTTGTCACTTCAGTTTCCGCTTTCCGAGCCCGCCACAGGCGCATTCTTGCCCTCCCTTTGTTTAAGCGAGTATCCTTTACAGCTGCCGACTCCGGCTGTCCATAGACTCTCCTGCATTTCAATTTGGCTGAGTACGACTTCTGCCGACGCGTTTGCTTCGACACCCCCATGCTTCTTCTGTCCCCCCCCCCCGCAAACGAACAATTTACAATCATTCTGATCCTTTCCCTAGTACTTGAAATTCATATAAGGCTATTTTAAGTGACAGAATAATAATTCGTCGCATTCCTCATATCAGACTGTTTAATTAAGTCTTAACCATCGCAGCAAAAAATACCTACACATAATAACAATTAGATTAGTATCACAAGGGTGAAATTCTGACCGTTTAGTTATTGCAGTATGAAGGTAAAAACGTGAAAAACCTTAAAGCGAGGTACACTGGCATCACGCTTGTTTCACCAAACTGCGGATCAGCTCCAGAAACGCCAATCAGTGTATTGGGGCTACGCCCATTTAATACTGATACTAGTATCGAACTAATATTACCGCTAGTAGATTTTTTAGAGGCCAAACTAATATTTATTATGTACTAGTAACTCAAATCTGGAAGCAAATAGTACAAAAATTGTACTATTCTGATACTACCTTCTGACGTGCTCAGCTTTTGACCAGCGAAGAAGATCTGGTTCGATGGACTATCGAGCTTGCTTTATGCGACGTGAAGCAGAGTGTATCACGTCTGCTCTACATGTTTGTTTAGAGTTTCGGCTCAGCTAACTTGATTAGGGGGACCCAATCCTGCCAGCAGCAGCAACTTTTTTTTCCAGCCCAGGCTGCAACGATTTAAATTTTAGCCAATCAACGATAGCAACTATTGTCCACCCCGATTTGCTTTTCAGCAGCAAGTGTTTTTTTCGAATGAGAGGTTGACATTTCCTTTCGGCCAAATACACACATGCGCAGCCACATGTACACCACCTTGCGCTCGAGATACGATCACGCAGCGCCTGTATGTATCAACGGACACCTAACTTTATGTGCAGTTGCACATGGACTCCAAACCACATCCACAGTGCGTACAGCTGCCACGAGTTCGTCAATGAGAGGTGGAGCGCGTTGCTGTCCTTCTCCTGCAGATCCATGATCAGCAACGCGAGCTGGTGTGCCTCACTATCGTCCATCTTGACCAGCATGCACTTGACCAGAGCTAGTATCTGGGGCGGCGTGCTGCGGTGCTGCACCTGCAGCATCACGCCCATGCTCACTCAGTGCATGCACTTAGCTTGCCGAATAACTAGTACAGTACGAGCGCTGCTTGAGGAAGACGCCGCGCTTGACGGAAGCGAAGAACAGAGAGTGGTGCAGCTCGTCGTTAGGAGGATCCTGGTGCGCGCAGGTGCACTCGTAGGTGGGCAGCATATCACGCTCACAACTGACCAGCCTACACACAAGATTGTCATGTTAAATAGCGTGTCGTTCAGCAGCTTGGTGCGCTGCGTTGCGCGGCGATAGAAGCAGCATTCCACAATACTATGCGCAGCACATACTCTGCTTGGCTTCGTGTTGGCGTAATGTCGCTGACGAAAGTCCCAGGCAGGAGGGCATCGCCGTCGCACACAGCGGCCTCCTCCATGCGTCCTTGGTTTCTGTTTGAACGGCAAGAGAAAACAGATCTCGCTGCTGCGACCTAGACCTGCACCGCTTTTGCTGTCTGTTCGGCATTTATTTTCTAGCCAATCAGATCACAGGAAAAAAAGTTTCTCCAACTGCACAAGAAAAAACCCGCACTTGCTGCCAGGTCCCCCTATTTTTTATTCTGCAACATTCCGGAACCCTGTCACCTGCTTCTTCAAACCTCCATGAAGTGTGCCAATTCCGGCTGCTCCAACCCGGAGTTTACCACAACCGATCCACGCATCGTTTGTACCCGTGGTGTTCACCACTTGTGCAGCAATAATCTGTACGACTCCAGCAAACTATCTGAGCGGCTTTGCAGTGTGCTGCACACGGCGGACAAGACGATGACCAAGTGCGATTTCACGCCCCCCTTTCTGGTCTGGTGCAACGGATTTGTTTGCAGGAGAGTTGGTGCATGTGGATATCCTCCGCTGGTTTCGCGATTTCGGCAGCGCACAGTCCCGTCCATCGCTGCGTTAGCACGCGTTTGGTTGGGAAGAGCTTCATCCAACGCGTTCCAGGGGCGTATCTTTTCAACTGGAGGGTTTGTGATGAGCAACCTAAGAACGAGAACGGACAGCTAACGCGCAGAGATGCAGGTGCTATCAAAGCACAATCGAAAGGAGGTCCGGCGCATGGAGCTCCAAACCAAGGGTTTTCCGCCGGTTCTCAGCGTTCCTGAGCCGCCAGACCGATCCGCTGGTGGCGGCCACCAACTCTGAGCGGCTCGTGAACATCAAAAAGTACCAGATGCTTGTCTGCCGAGTCCACGGTACGTCTATTGTACCTGCTTATGAGATCCCATGCGTCCAACTGCTGACGCTGTGACCACCTGCAGCTGCTGGCGGTGCGCAATGTCGCGCTCACGCAGGGCGACGTCGACTTCATGCTGACCGAACGCGGCGGCATGCTTGGCTACTTGGTGTCGACGCGCGCAATCTGCCCAAGCTGCAGCCCTCGAACGGCCTGGCCATGCAGGGCGTGACCCACAGGTAACCTTTACCTGCCTCGCTTGCATTGATCGATCCAATGCAGCATCCCTGACTGGCTCTGGCACTAACCACAGCGTCCAAAGACCCAGCGGTGCTTCTGCTAGGGCCACTATGACCGGCGGCGATCGTGAGACCCCACCATTGCGCGCATGGCTGCGGCGGCCGGCGTGAACAGGTTCTTCATGGATACGCATCCGGATCCTGCCACTGCGCTGTGCGACAGCGCCCATATGCTGCAGCCGGAACAGCTCGAGCCGCTACTGGAGGAGTTGATCGACATTGCCCGGGCCTCGCGCGCGCTCAAGAAGCCGTAAAAACAATAGAGAGACATCGTCCAGAATTGCGCAGACTCTCTTCCATCACGGGCAGCGGGTGGTCCTTGCCCACATCTCCTTTAGCTGGCGGTTGATTCTCCGCGTGAAGCGGTCCGGCTGCGGAGCTGCCTCCCACGAGCGCAGGAACATCTTGGGGATCTTGGGTCTTGCGAGGGATCTCCACGTGGTACTTCTGCTCGGACGGTGTCGTACCCGGCGGATGGACAGCTACCGGTACCTAGGTTGTACCTCATGGATGGTTGGCTTCACATCTGCCGGTATCCAGGCTGTACCTCATGCATCTCCTGCTGGCTTCGGTTTCTATTCTCTCGAAAATTAGTTTCTCTCAAGAGTGAGCACTAGCGTAAAAGGAAGCAGGCAGCAGAGTAGCATTCAATCTCAGTTCACAATTTGACACGGACTGAAGCACCACCTCATCTCACGAGAGGTGCGGCATATTGAATAATGAAAACCATCGACTCACCCCTCGGCTCTGATCACCCAGACTCACTCACAATGGCTACGATGGGACCTGAACCCGTCACGCTCACCTACTACGCCAATA
>JAADVQ010000773.1:0-10723 GCA_023335835.1 Elongisporangium senticosum
ATGTTCATGAAGCGCATGAACATGCAGTTCAACGATCGAACGAAGAACGAGATCGAGATCCGGCAGCAAAACATCACGGTAAATAGCGCGAGCGAGGCTGCGATGTCGATAACCAACTGACGCATGGCATTGTTTGTGTGTATAGCCACTCTCACTGGTTTGCAGTGTGCCGTACTTCAATACGTTCTCTGCTGGAGAGCTAAAGGAGCTGGTGGCGGCCAGTTACCGCAAAGAGATGCGTCCCGGAGACAGCCGAGTGCTCATGCGACGTGCGTCCAATCCGTCCGGTGCCCCCGCGCAGTTCTTCATCGTCATCAGTGGCACGTTGGCGCTGGTTAGTCAGGATATGGATCAGGCTAGAGCGGTGCAGCAGGCTTCCGTGTCGCCGCACATGAAGCTGGCCATTGGCGACTACTTTGCGGTCCACGGCAAAGCATCGAGCATGAAGGTGATCGCGTTGGAGCCCGTGGAGTTTCTCGTGATCCCCATGGACGTGATCGGAGAGCTGAATCAAGAATGCCGGGTCTTGATCGAGAACGAGACAAACGAAGTCACGCACGACATCGCCGAGATGGAGAGTTACAAGAGATGGGCTCTGCAGTTTACTCGACTCCATGGTGCGCGAAGTGGCGCTCCGACGGCCCAGCCACATGGCCTCGCTCAGTGCTCAATCACGGCCTTTTGCCAGGACCAACTGTCCCACATCACGCCGGAGAACGAGCTGGATCACACACTGGAACTGGTTCAGACGATCTTTCGAACAGTGTTTGGCGCTCGCAAAGTGCGCATTTACGTGATCGACAGTGCGAACAACCAGCTTCTGGTCAAGGTACGAGCGCTGGGCTTTTTGTTTGCCGTTGATACTGCCTATTATAGCTGATACAATCGCTCAGTTCAGCGACGAAAGCCTCTCGAAAGGCTACATCGACATCGACAACCATGTTGTTGCCAGCAGCGTGCTACTGGAAGGCAAACCTGTGATCTTTGCGGACGCAGGCGAGCTCTGGTGCAGTCGAGAGAGAAGCTCTGAAGACGGTGCTCTGACCAGGCAGCTCTATCATTCGGGGGATATTGTGCTGGCCGCTCCGTTTATTCAGTGTGACCCCTACGGCGAGAGTACGGTCCCGCCTGTCGTGGGAATACTGGAAGTGACGGTCGGATCACGCTCGCCTGCAGTCATGCCGACGGCTAACGATACGTGCATCGTGAAGCTGGCGGCGATAGCGTTGTCCAGATACCTTTACTTCCATTACGAGTCGTTCTTCTCTGTGACAGAACCACCACCGGCAGTGCAGGAAAGTGTTGGGCAATCGGACAGCGTCATGGTACGACAAGTCTCGCATGTGGAAATATTACCAGCCCCAGAGCCTGAAGCAGCAGCTCAGAACACTCGAAAGCTGACTATCAAGATCAATCAGTTCAGTGTGGAGGATCTGTCTCCAAGCATTGCGTCTGCCATCGTAAGCGTCCGCATGGGTGCAACAATCCTGTGTGCGCAGACGCTGTCGATCGCTCGACCAATGTCACCAAAGCCTGCAAGCAAACAGCAAGCTCAGCCCCAGACGCTGGTGGTGAATTGGTTTTCAGATATGGAGATCTCGCTGCAAAGCATTCCGCATGGATCGCACATCATGATCACGTTCCTATCGAAAGCCAGCGAAGCGGTCGCCTGGACAGGCGCTCATCTGTTTGATTTCGGCCATTCGCTGAGGCTCGGAGACCTGGTCTTGGATGTGCATTCGTACCCCGAAGTGACCAACGTAATCACAGCGTTGGAGATTGAAAACTGTCTGAAGAGAGAGCGTGTGGCCAGAGGCCACGTGGTTGGGACCCTGGAGCTCACGGTTGGAGCCTCCGGGGCCTCAGATCAGGGCTTTGAATTCAGCAGCGGAGTCAGAAAGAGAAGCATCACGTTCCGAGCGTCCATCTTCAGCTCGCCAGACCCCTGCGCCAAGCTGGCGGCGCCTTCAATCGACAGCTTCGCAGCCGAGAAGCGTCAGTTGTTGGCGTGTGTCAAAACGGATCCACTCATGAAGCTTACGGATCAGGATCGGGCGTTCATCTGGAGCTCTCGGCACTCACTTGTCGAAGATCCGGAGTTGCTGCCTGCGACACTGCTCTCTGTGAACTGGAGCGACCGAGCAGAAGTGATGGAGGCCTATCGCCTGCTGCACGTCTGGCGCCAGCCTACCTATCTGCAGGCGCTTCAGCTGCTGAGCTCGCACTTTACGGACCCGAAAGTCCGCGCCTACGCTGTGCGCTGCCTGTGGCTGCTTCCAGACTCCCGCCTGCGTTTGTACATGCTGCAGCTGGTGCAGGCGCTCAAGAATGAGCGGTTCCATGACTCGGCGCTGGCTCGGTTCCTGCTCATGCGCGCGCTGCAGAATCCGTCGCAGATCGGGTACTTGCTCTACTGGTTCCTACGGGCCGAAGCGCATGTCCACCACACGTCGGAGCGGTTCGAGCTCATGATGAACCAGTATCTGCAGCTCTGCGGCAGCTACAAGCTGGAGATCCGCCAGTCCGTGTACGTCATGAAGAAGCTGGAGGAGATCGCCACGGCCGTAAAACACGAGCTGACGCCGGTCGATCGACGAGAGAAGCTGCAGATGGAGCTGGCGCATGTGGTGCTACCCACAACCTTCCAGCTGCCGCTGCATCCGCGGACGTTCTGGAGCGGGATCATCGTGGACAACTGCCGCGTGATGGATTCCAAGAAGCGGCCGCTGCTGCTGCAGCTGGAGAACGCCAAGCAAAACTACGGCCGGCCGCGCGTCATCTTCAAATCCGGAGATGATCTGCGTCAGGACCAACTCGTGCTGCAACTACTTCGCGTCATGGACGATCTCTGGCGCGAGGCCGGGCTCGATCTGTGTCTAACGCCGTACGCCTGCGTCTCGACAGGCAACGAGTTGGGCTTGATCGAGGTCGTGGACGAATCTGACACGCTCGCGAGCATCATTTACGCCCGCCACAAGCGCTCGCTCACGAAGTTGGGGCGCAAACTGCACTCGGCCAAGGACGCACTGGTGAGTCATGGCGTACTCTCGGAATGGCTGTTTACGCCGGCCTCGTCAGCTTCCGAAGCCGCACCACAAGAGAACCCGTTGGTGCAGGAGGAAGACAGCAACGCCAACGAAACTGCATTTTCCAGCAGCGCTCCACCGTCTCCCATGCGATCGCCTTCGATCACGACTGCGGTTATGCCGACCGGAGGCTGCTTCCCGCTGTCCCCGTCCAAGTTCATGCGCCGGAAGACCAGCAAAGACGTGTTTCTCTCGCGGGACGAAGAGATCACGCGCAACTTCGTGCTCTCCTGCGCCGGCTACTGCGTGGCCACGTACGTGCTGGGCGTGGGCGACCGCCACAACGACAACATCATGCTGCAGCGGTCGGGCAAGTTCTTCCACATCGACTTCGGCCACTTTCTGGGCAATTTCAAGTCCAAGCTCGGGGTCAAGCGCGAGCGCGCGCCATTCGTGTTCACGCCGTCCATGCTGGACGCCATCGGCGGCAAGGACAGCGAGAACTTTAGGAAGTTCCAGACGGTCGCGTGCGACGCGTTCAAAGTGCTGCGCCAGCACGCGAACCTGCTGATCACGCTGCTGACGCTGGCGCTGAGCTGCGGCATCCCGGAGCTTACGGGCGAGAGCGACATCAAGTGGATCCACAAGACGCTCATGCTGGGTCTGACCGACGCCGAGGCCGAGAAGAAGTTCCAGAAGCTCATCCACGTGGCGCTGCACACCAGGACCACGCAGCTCAACGACGCCGTGCATCTCATGGCCCATTGACCTCATGGCTACAAGCGAATTGACCTGCTTTCATTACAAGACCGGCTTTCCGTCCGTCACTGTAGCAGACTCTTTAATTCGCGCTTGGGCGTCCCACCGCCAGTCAAAGTGCGCACATAGCGAAATGCGGCCCAGCTGTTTCATTTCATCCAATCCAATCGTTGTATTTACCAGATCCTGATCCTCTTTGGACCAATCACCATCCACCATAGTCGTACAGCGACGGGCCAGCTGTACCTTTGGCCGGCAGCGCAATCGGTCTCATTTCCCGGTCTCCGCTCGAAGCCCCCCACCGCCCTGAAGAGATGAGCCACATCCTGCACGCCGTGTCCACGGGCGCCACCACGTCGCTCGTGCCCATCCGCCGCGCGCTGCTGTCCGTCTCGGACAAGACTGGCGTGGTGGAGCTGGCCAAGTTCCTGTCGCAGCACGGCGTGGAGCTGCTGTCCACAGGCGGCACCGCCAAGGCCCTGCGCGACGCGCAGCTGCCGGTCATCGACGTCTCGTCATACACGGGCGCGCCCGAGATGATGGACGGCCGCGTCAAGACGCTGCACCCGATGATCCACGGCGGCCTGCTCGGCGTGCGCGGCAACGCGCAGCACGAGGCCGACATGGCGGCCCACGGCATCAAGCCTATCGACCTGGTCATCCTTAACCTGTACGCCTTCGAGGCCGCCGTGGCCTCGGGTGGCAACTTCGACACGTGCATCGAGAACATCGACATCGGCGGCCCGTCCATGCTTCGCTCGTCGGCCAAGAACCACAAGGCCGTCGTGATCTGCACCAACCCGGCGCAGTATCCCAAGCTCATTGAGGAGCTCCAGGCCAACGACTTCTCGACCACGATCGAGTTCCGTCGCCAGTGCGCCGCCGCCGCCTTCGCGCTCTCGGCCTCGTACGATTCGTCCATCTCGTCCTGGATCAACGGCCAGCTCGGCGAGCAGGCGCCCACGGTCACGCGCGTGTACAAGCAGGAGCTGACGCTTAAGTACGGCTGCAACCCGCACCAGAAGCCTGCCTCGATCCTGAGCCAGGTCGGCGCCAAGCTGCCCTTCAAGGTGCTCAACGGCACGCCCGGCTACATCAACCTGCTGGATGCGGCCAACGCCTACCAGCTCACGCGTGAGCTGCGTCTGTCGCTGAACCTGCCGGCTGCCGCCTCGTTCAAGCACGTGAGCCCCGCCGGTGCCGCTGTGGCCGTGGAGCTCGAGTCGAGCCTGCACTCAGCCTACGAAGTGGGCAACGTGCAGCTCACGCCGCTGTCGCTGGCGTACCTGCGTGCGCGTAACGCGGACCCGCTGTCCTCCTTCGGTGACTTCGTGGCCGTCAGCGACGTGGTCGACGAGGCCACGGCCAAGATCCTCAAGCGCGAGGTGAGCGACGGTATCATCGCCCCGGGCTACGAGCCGGCCGCTCTGGAGATCCTCAAGGCCAAGAAGGGCGGCAACTTCATCGTTCTGGAGGCCGACGCCGACTTCAAGCTACCCGAGCTCGAGTACCGCGAGGTGGCCGGTATCACGTTCTCGCAGAAGCGCAACGACGTGATCTTCAGCGCCGAGCACCTCAAGGACGTGCAGACGACGGGCGCCGGTGAGCTCACGGACGCCAAGAAGCGCGATCTGATCCTCGCGGCCATCACGCTCAAGTACACGCAGTCCAACTCGGTGGGCTACGCTAAGGACGGCCAAATGATCGGTGTCGGTGCTGGCCAGCAGTCCCGCGTGGACTGCGTCAAGCTCGCCGGCCGCAAGGTCGCGATCTGGCACCTGCGCCAGCACCCCAAGGTGCAGAGTCTGGCCTTCAAGAGCGGCGTCAAGCGCCAGGACCGCGTGAACGCCCGCGTGCGCTACATTGAGGGCGACATGGCCCCCGCTGAGCTGGCCACGTTCAACGCCATGTTCGAAGTCGTGCCCGAGCCGCTCACGACCGCTGAGAAGGACGCGTTCCTGTCGACGCTGACCGACGTCAGTCTCGCCTCGGACGCCTTCTTCCCGTTCCGTGACTCGATCGACCACGCCACCAAGCTCGGCGTCAAGTTCATCACGCAGCCCGGCGGCAGCAACCGCGACGGCGACGTCAAGGCTGCGTGCGAGGAGTTCGGCATCACCATGGCCTTCTCCGGTCTGCGTCTGTTCCACCACTAAGCCCATTTAACTGATGAATGAATCCCCATGCGTTGCTGTACAATTGCTGTCTAGTGCTGCATACATGGACCATGGAACCCTATCAAAGGGGTACACTCCGGCGCGTGCCACATGTCGCAGATTTTGGATTAGTACCGTCGCCGACTGAATAAAATGGTGCGAATCTGGTTTGATCTTGCAATTTGTATACCGCAACCAGAATGTTGGTAGCCTCCGGCCACTACAGTGATGGTACAGGTGGATGGCTCCAATGTATCACAACGTTTTTTCGCGGCCGCCCCAGAAGGAGCAAGCAGGCGGACGATGGCGGACGCCAGGGACCCCGAGGCCGAGGTGGCGTCGCCGCGCAACTACCAGGACCGCAAGTGGAGCATGGAGGAGACCGTGGACGACCAGGAGGACACGCAGAACCAGTGGACCAGCAACCCGCACACGCTCACGGGCGCCTTCGTGCTCATGGCCTGGATCGTCTTCGCGGCTTTCCACGGCGGCGATGACAGCGACTTGGCGCTGGCGGGCGAAGAGGCGCAGGCCCAGCGCGTGGAAGACCTCAAGCGTGGCGTTAAGTACACGTGCGTGTTCTTCCTCACGTACTGCTCGCTGCAGCTGCCGGACGGCCACTTCACGCGGCCGCACCCGATCGTCTGGCGGTTCCTCACGGGCGCGTTCATCCTGTACGAGATGCTGCTGATCCTGCTGCTGTTCATGCGGACGGACGACGCGCGCGGCTTCATGAAGGTGTTCGACCCGACGCTGGGCGTGCAGCTGCCCGAGACCTCGTACGGCGCGGACTGTCGCCTGTACACACCGGAGAACCCCGAGTCGCAGTTCTACAACCTCAAAAAGACGCTGTTCGACCGCTTCGTGATCATGCACCTGCTGGGTTGGGTCGTGGGCGCGCTCATGGTGCGCAGCTACCTCATCTGCTGGTTCCTCAGCATCATCTACGAGTGGTACGAGCTGTCGTTCCGCCACTGGCTGGCCAACTTCCACGAGTGCTGGTGGGACCACCTCTTCCTCGATATCTTCATGTGCAATGCGGCCGGCATCTACATCGGCATGCGCATCTCGCGGTACCTCGAGATGCAAAAGTATAACTGGGTCGGTATCCGGAAGATCCCGCACTTGAGCGGCAAGGCCAGGCGCGCGCTGGCGCAGTTCACGCCGGCCTACTGGCTGGCGTACGACTGGAAGATCTTCCGCTCGGCCGACCGCTTCTGGCGCGTCATGTCCATGATCTGCATCCTGTCGGTCATGATGCTCAACTCGTTCTTCCTCAAGACCGTGCTCTGGGTGCCGGCCTCCAACACGCTCAACGTTTGGCGCCTGGCCATCTGGTACTCGGCCGGGTCGTACGCCGTGGCCGAGTACTACATCTTCTCGACCTTCACGATGCACTGCGAGGGTGTGGGCCAGGTGCCGGTGAAGAAGCTCGGGCCGCGCGCCTGGCTCGGCGTGCTCGTGGTGAGCACCGAAGTGTGCGTGATCGTCAAGCACGGCCGGGGCATGTTCACGGCGCCGTTCCCGCTGTTCGTCAAGGTCGGCTGGGCCATTCTGTTTTTGCTGCTGGTCGTGGGCTCGTCCATCTACTTTACCTGCTGCAATCGCGAGAACGACCGACTGCGACAGCAGGAGAAGGACCAGCAGCAGGCCAAGCACAAGAAGACCCAGTGAGTAGACGACCCAACCACCCAATAGACAACAGACACATAATACCAGTATAAGCCACGGTGCTCGGTGCTTGCGAATCCGCATTCGGCCGAGGCCGTCAATCCCATCATCTCATCGTCGCCTTGGGGAGTCTGCGCCGTGGCCACTCATCACGCTGCGTGACTGCATACGGAAGCCGATCAGGCCTGTTCCATTCAGCCGGAGATCAAACTCCTCACTTCAGTAGTCGCTAGGGAAAGGGACTGATGAGAGAACAGACTCAAAGCTCAGATCTCATTTCATGTTTAACTATATCAACAGCAGCAGCTGACTGGCTGCAGGGTATCAGAGGGTTTACAAATGACCGAGCAGCTTGAGGCCGGCCTCGACGGACATGCCGATGGCCACGAGCATCGCTAGTATACCTGGAACACAGACAAGGTTCCGATCAGACTCCAATCGCTCCGCACATGAATGTGAAGGTGCTCTACGTACCAAAGGCGCCCTGGAAGCGCTTCGTGGGCTCGCCAGTGGAGTAGCCACGCACGTACAGGACGAACCCGATGATGCGCACGAGGCCGACGATCGCCGCCATTTGGGGACGAAAGATGCTAAATGCATTCAGCGAGGACTGCGTCAGCTACACACATTCGCTCATATCCGCCAGGCAGGCGCCACTTACGACGACGTGAGCAGCGTGGCGAAAAACACAGGCAGGTTTTCCAGCACGTTCTGGTGCGCGCGCTGCACGCAGTTGAAGGCCTTGGCGTTCTTGTCGCTCTGCTCGGCGTACATCTACCGCAATGTATCAGCATTAGTAGCATTCTAGAGATGGACGTCCCTTAGGTATCGCTTACCTGCGGGTACTGGACATTGTACTTCTTGCGCGCGCCGCCCACCTTGACGCCGGCCCAAAGGTTCACGAAGGCCATGAGCACCACTAGCAGAGGGATGTAACCGTGCGCAGGCTGCAGCAGGATTTGGACGGCCATGGGAGACGGAGGCGGGGGATGGGATGCACTTGCGACGGCGGAATGCCAAGTGCTCTCATTTGCCTGAAGTGATGCAGGGGCTACTGTTGTGATAGATCCGGTGAGGGGGTCCACGTCAACCGACGACAGTCTACTATTCTAGTTTGTAGTTGAGATGTGATTGACTGTGATGCTGTATAGGGCGCACTATTTGGCAAAGAACACATAGCCCGGCCATGATTCGTGTGCTTTTGCGGGGGCATAATCAACGTTTCTTTGCCAATGGCTGCGCGTGTGAAGCACGACTGCTCATGAAGCCTTCTACTTTAGGATGAGTGCGCCAACGACGTCTTCGGCAAGCAATACGCCAAGCTGTCTGCCTGGCGAGAGACGCACGCGGACACGAGCGTCGCCTACTCAGAGGAAAAGCCGCCTTGGCATCTCCTGGAAAGCGAAATTCCCTAGGGGGCTTGACTGCCGAGAGCGGCAGGATCTGACCTTGGCGTCGAATGAGGCGGTTAACCACCGCAAAATACGATTTGGAGCGCGCGCAGGTAAGTGGCGGTGATTGGTGGTGTGGACTTTCGCATTCACAGATGTGTCCGTGTATATTGATAGGGCGACTTTGGATCCTCATGGATGGAACAGCTGCCTTGCCCAGCAACGCGTTGACCATGTGGAGCTCTGTGCAACAAGCGATGTGCGCTCGAGGCAGGCGACCGGCAAAAGAAAGAGAACGAACCGGCGATAGCGTCGTCTTCCGCCCGAACGATAGAAAGCGATCTGATTATTCAAGCAGGCGTTCGAAAGCAATGGTGAGCCATTCTTTTCCGCATTCTTTTCTGTGAAATTCAACGATCGCAAAGCAGAGACTCATACACATCGCCACGGTCATTGGTATCAAAAGCTCCTCCTGCAATTGCGGGATATCCTCGACGACTTAGGTCATTGATGCTGGCACAATGAGTTAGAAGGCGGTACGCACATAGAGAACGCTAATAGTGCTTCATGTTTGCATTATCGTTTCTGGGTGATGCTGTATCGCCAATCCCTCGCCGCACTCAATGCAAGCAAGTGTACACGCAAGTCGAACAACAACGCAGTCGAAATCCATTAAGACGAAGCACTTCCAAATAATAAACTACTTTCTCTTTGACTTCTCTCAAATTCTTCCGGGTCGAAGCAACCCACCATTGTCACGAATGCCTCCTGCCCTGGAGCATTGTGCGAATTAAATCCCTTGCAGATGAGAGCGTCGGGGCCAACGACCACAAACACGCGCTTCATGTTGCTATTAATGCCCGTGTTGCTGTCCCTTGCTTGGTTCAACTGATCCAGTCGGCTTGAATCAAACGTTTTCTCTTTTTGAATAGTCACTTGGATATACGCCAAGATAACCTCAAAATGATCACTTCCAGTTCTATACGCTTCGCACATTGCCACGGCATCGATGAATGGAAAGAACGGATAATCCGGATGCCAATAAGTATCCATGGGAAGATTGGCCAATATTCGTAGCATTGCGCTTCATTCTCGCCACGGCATTCAACATGTGGTGCACAGATTTGGATTCGGTCGTATACCGAACCTTCGCGCATTTTCACTACGACCAGGACTTCATTTGCATACGCATCGTGGACGGCATGATGGAACAACAGTTCAAATGATGTACCCAAATAGCCAGCACCAATCGATTTTGCGTATTTGTACGACTCCAGTTCGTTCTCCATGCCCACGTTACGCCGTCCCAAGTACTTCAGCGGATAACCCGAATCCACTGAAACTCTCCATTGTCGAGAGTCGGTGTAATGTATTGGGTTGCAAATGTCCGTGATATAATGGCGCCGAACACGGTCCACTCGGCTCTTGTCTCGTTCACCCCCGTAAGCGTACACCAATTGGTATGCCTGAACATCGCTCACTTCGGAACAAATTCCCGCAACTTTCTCCACTAATTCTTGGCGTGTCTTGCAAAATTGACGCAAACTTCCGCCACTGTAGAAATATTGCTCTTGGACAAATTCATCCCAAGCGGTATCCACTTTTCACTTGGCTAAGTTTTGTGGACGTTACCCAATCCGTCAAACACGAGAAGGATCGTCGTCTTTTATATCGAACTGGCATGTCGTCGCCAGAACATGAAATGGCTGAAGTTCGCTTC
>JAADVQ010000774.1:0-10713 GCA_023335835.1 Elongisporangium senticosum
AACTGCTTGGCTGCTGCTCGCTAATCAATGGGATGACGTGGTAGTGGGCGACCATCGTCACGTGCGCTGGTGAATCCGACACCGACGTCAAGTTCTGGAGCCCCATGGGCGAGCTCTTGCAGGTTGTGAACACCAACCAGGTGACCAACTACCACTGCGTCGGCTCCAAGGACAACCGCTACATCGCCATCGCGGCCTACACGCCCGAGGTCAAGATCTTTGAGGTCACGCGCGAGAAGGACGGCACGTTCAAGAAGGTTAACAAGATCATGACGCTGCAGGGCCATCGAGTACGCTTCATCCATGACCGGAACCCAGTGAGGAGTTGCTGACTGTGGTGCTTTGTTCTGTGCAGAGCGGCGTCCTGGATCTGGCGTTCAATGGCTCCGAGGCGCTTCCTGTGAACCAGGTCGTGACCATGTCTAAGGACGCGTCTGTTCGCCTCTGGGGCATCAATGGTATTATCTGTCTATCGCCTTGCTCAGTGCTACACTGGATTGCACCTCATCGTCTCTCTCTCTAGTCCGCTACCAGCAGCAAGAGGACCCAAAGATGCTCAAGACCTTCAGCGCCAGTGGCGGCAAGCCCTTCCAGTCTCTTGATCTCGCGCCCAACGGAAAGGTGAGGACGCTCTCTCTCTCTCTCTGGGCTACATACTGACCTTGAGAGCTCACGCTGCGTCTCTGGCATCAGGTCATGGCGGCTGTGCGTGACAAGGACCTGCTGTTCATCTCCACGACGGACGGAGCAGAGATCGAGACCATCCCAAACGCTCTGGACGACGCCATCAAGCGCGTGTACTTTGGACCGGACAGCAACGAGGTGCTCGTGCTAGGCAAGAACTGCAAGCACGTCAAGATCTACAAGGCGCCCACCACGGCGTAAAGCCCCATCAACAGCCCTAGAGCCATCAATGAAGAGTTTTGAAAGTCAACGAGTTCGCTTTTATATGAATTGCTAAGCGCGCTGATGAGCGCGGGTGTGAGTGTCTGGCCTCTCTCTACTGGGGCAAAACCGCGAGCAACTTCCACTTGAGCAGCCGGACGTTCTCGGACAGGATCGCCTTGTCCGATCTCCGCAGCACGATGGCCATGCGCTCGTTACGCTGCGCATCACTGAGCTGCGCATGTTCGCTATCCTTCTCCTGCTCGTCATCGTCCTCCTCGGCCGGCAGCTTCTGCAGCAAGTAGTCGTCCTCCTCGATCGTGGTCTTGAACTGGTTCAGCATGTGTTCCAGCATGGCGATCAGCCGCGTGAGCGCCGCCGTCTCATTCTCAATGCTGATCACGTCGCCGTCCAGCGCCTTGGCCGCGAGCTCCTGGAGCTGCTCGCTGCTGGCGCACTCGATGGCCTGGATGCGCGCTGCGATCAGCAGCAGCTCGTTCAGCTCGTCGTTCGTGAGCTCAAAGGGCGTGGACTGGTGGTCCAGCCCGTTGTTCTGCAGCAGTTGGGTCTTCTCCTGGTAGAACTGCACCGAGCGCTCGTCCATGGGCAGCCACATCTCGAGCGCGTCGTACGGGTTCTCCGGGATCACGAAGCCGTAGAGCGCCAGCAGCTTGTGGTTGGACAGCGCGCCGTAGTTGATCAGCAGCTGCGCGCCGGCCGTCCAGTGCTGGTGGCTCACGAGCTGGAACGAGTGCGTCGGGCCGTCGTAGAAGTGCGACATCTCGGCCACGGGGTCGTGATTGAGCATGTCGAACACGGGCACCATGGCCTTGTACGCGCACTCGTCGCGGTCATCCAGCTCGCGGTCCGTGCCCAGACGCTCCTTGAGCTCCTTGGCGCTCAACCGCAGCGACACGCAGCGGCTCCAGATCGTCGAGAGCGCCCACTTGTAGTTCTCGAACGAGAAGAAGCGCTCAAAGTCGGCCAGCGCCACGCGGCCGCCCAGGCGGTCGAACAGGTCCTTGAGCACCGACTGCTCCAGCCGCGCGTAGTCGTTCTGCACCTTGGTTTTCATGGCGCTGGCGATGCCGTGCACGTTGCTGCCCTCCAGCGTGGCCATCTCGGCGTCCGTGAACGTGAGCCCGTTGTGGTAGAACGCCGGCAGCAGCGCGATGTGCTTGCTCCATTTGGACTGGTCGCGCGCGATGAACTTCTCGTAGAGCAGCGCGAGCGCCAGTTGGTCGTCTTCGCACTCGTCCTGCCCGTCGTGATCCTGGAAGAGCGGCAGACTGCGCCAGACCGCGTGGTCGCGCAACGCGTGGACCGTGAAAAGCGAGTCGAAGGGAATGCGGAAGACCTGCGTGTGCGGCTTGATGTCCTCGGCGATGTACACGCCGCGCTCATCCTTGTCGCCCCTGCGCTTGTACTCGTACACAAAGTCCGTCGCGATGGCCACTTGCAGCTGGCCTTTGGCCCACTCGTTGTAGCCGATGAAGGCGTGGTTGGCCTCGTCCTCATCTTCCGTGCGCATTACCAACGACTCGTCCTTGGTCTGGCCCATCGCGAAATGAGTGACGAGAGAGCAGAGAGGGACACGCCAGCCGCTGCTTCAATGGCCGAGCACGCGCCGCCGCCACTGGAAACTGAGGGGAGATAGGCCCCCGTCGGCCGCAACGCATCCTTCCACCATTCTTCCATCTGCAGACGCCCGACCCAACATGACCGACACGATTCATATGGGTGAAACACCAATATCCGAAAATACCATGTTGGGATATATGACGTTATCACATTTAACCCATTTGGATAATGGGTTATTTAGTGGGTATAACGCTCACTGCAGGAAATACCCAGATCCAGTTCCGCACTTGACCGAAACCGCACCGACTCCATCGTTCCTTTTCGTTCCAGTTCCGTCCGTTTGTGGAGACCAGCCAGCCAATCCTGCACTGAATCGGGGCCGAACCAGACTCCAGCGAGAGTGAACGAAGAAGGAAACCCCATGACGCGCACGTGAGCAAAATAGAGAGAAGCCACGTGTCGGCGGTGGCCGTGTAGCAACACCAAACACGGCTTCTTCCGGCGTCTTTTCTGTGGTCCGATCGGCCTCAACACGAATCATGGTGACCTGCGAGGACGCGGGCAGATGGCGTATAGCCCGTTCTCTGCACCGACATTAAAATCAGGCGGCCACGCCCCGCGTGCTCAAGTATACGTATAGTGGATCACAGCTTGGTTCACCGGTCCACCTATCAAATACCGTGAGGAGGCACCGGACGCAGCGTTTTGCTCCGGATCTCCGAGCCGCATGCACGCAATCCAGCTCCCTCTATAGCAGCTCAACGCTTCGCTTTCCTCAGGTTATTGATTATCGCAGGAACTATTCCATAAAGAGCATGTCTCCGCTCGCCATCACCTTGCACGGGATATGTTGTGAGCAGAGGTTCGGGCGCGCCATCTGGGCCGTGGTGACTGTCTGCATCATCGACCGCCAGGCTTTTGCGTCGGGAGAAACAGCGGCCAAAAGGGAAACCCAGCTCCTCCAGCACCGTACCACTACCCACGGTGCGTGAATGTCATCGCTCGGCCTCCCCACGGGATGCGCGCGCTCCTCTCTTCTCTCTGCGCGGCTGACGCTCTTGTGGGCAGCGCAGGCTGAATACTCCGCGATCGTTGGGCGCGTCGACTGTCTCCTTTGGCGCCAGGAAGCGATTCAGACCAAGCGAGCTTACAGGTGAGTGGGGAACGTTTCAGGCAACGGAGAGAGCAAGAAGTCAGGCGCCCAGTTTGCTCAATCGGTCGGTCGTTTGTCCGACGAGTCGCGCGCTCTGCGTTCGTTCGCCATGGAGATCGGATGGAGATCGGATCGCCTTCCGATCCTAATGGGAAAGCGTATTTATAGCGGCCCACGCGAACGCAAGCGCTCGACTCGCGGGTGGGGATGCGTCGTCGTCCGCCGGAAAGATCGGCGCCTGGGGCTCTCCCGCAGCGGCTGAAGACGGATCGTTGTGGCTCACTCTGGCATTTCTGTGACGTAGTGCTCGCTGGCTCAAGAGACCGACAGCGTGCGGCTGTTTGAACTGTTAGCAGCAGAGCGCATTGAATGTTGCTGCAGATGCCCGCCGCCGCGCCTGCTTCGTCCCCAAGGCTCGACGTCGCGGCGTCCGGCCCCGGTCTCTACGTGGTCACGACAGGGTGAGCGCTGCATGCGTCGCTGACCAGCATCCATACGCTCTTCTGATGCGATTGATTGACTCTGTCTGTAGCCGCCGGCTTGACCAAGGATCGGCCACTGAGTCACCGGCCAACACCAGACGCCAGCTCTGGTACAGCGACACTGAGGCCCGCCAGGCCGTGGCCTCCTCGCTTCAGGAAGAGAGCCACGACAAGGCTGCCGACGACAGTAGCAGCAGCGGCAGCGATGGGAACTCGACCAAGCGCAGTCTAAAGCGCTCCAACCTCAGCCCGTCGCGAGGCAAACGGAAGTCTTCCGGCAGCGACGACATCCGCGTGGAAGGAGAGCTCGTTGTGTCGGAGCTGCAGCTGCATGCGAATGACGCCAAGCCGACTGTGCGGACGCTTGGACTTGTAAGTGAATGGCAAGGCTCGTGATTGAATGAGAGCGACTGGTGCTAATGATATATGGCTTGCGTAGATCTTCTGCGTACTGACAGTCAAGGATGACGGCATGCACCTACAGACAGTCTCGGAGCACAGCCACCACATCGTGGACCTGGTGGTGGACGCCATGGCCTTTGAGTACAAGCAGTTCGAGCAGGAGAAGGCGTTCCAGCTGGAGTTCCGAGTGAAGAGCGAGCGCCAGAAGATACAGGCGTACTCGTTCAAGGTCAACACGCGCGAGCACTTTGACAGCTGGGTCAAGGCCATCGATGGGTATATCCACAAGAGCAAGCATGACGGATCGCCCAAGAAGAAGACAGAGCGCGAGCGCAGACGAGCGGCCCAGGTCTGCGACCCACGTGAAGTTGTCGGAAACTTCATGTACTCCATCCCGCCCAAGACCAAGCACTTCATCCTGGTCCGCCACGGACACTACATCAACGCCCACGCGCGCCATGTCTCGGACGACTGCCAGGTCTTGTCCCAGCTGGGGCGACAACAAGCCCGTCTCGCGGGCAAGTATCTCGAGCGGTTGTATGCGCGATCCCCGACGCGCCACGATATCACGATCCACCACAGCGATCTCACACGCGCCGTGCAAACCGCCGCGTCCATTAGCAAGTATTTCGGCAACAGCGAGCTGAGCTCTTCGTCCCTGCTACGCGAGGGCTGGCCTGGCCGTCCGTATTCCAGCGAGCACGACGTTCTTCAGCTGCCCACGGCATTGCACCAGGCCGCCAAGCTCGAGAACACGGATACCGATCGCATGGAGCGCGCGTACCAGGCGTTCTTCTCCTCCACGGCCGAGGAGGACGACGACGAGGACTCGTTCCAAGTGATCGTATGCCACGCCAACCTAATCCGCTACTTTTTGTGTCGAGCACTCGGCATTGACCCAGTCGGGCGCTGGGGTCACTTCGAGATCAACCACTGTAGTGTCACGCGCATTGATATCTGCGCGTCCCGGCCGCTCAAGGTCATTTCCGTCAACGAAACGGGCCATCTGCCCCATTCCTTGACCACATCAAGTGAGGATCATCTGTAACACAATTGCCGTTTTCCCCTTCAAAAACCTGTGCCGCTGTTCATATCCAATCGCCATGCGATGCCTTCGCCCTCGGTTTACAGTTTGTCTCAAACTGCTGCGACCGTGCATTCTGAGCTATACCATGATCCCATGGTGCGAACCTGCTCTTAGACGACCCCAGGTTAGAACGAGACCAGCAGGGAGAACGCGCGAGAACGATTGCTGAGCATCGCAAAAATTGAGATTGCCGTGTGGATAAGTAAATCTGCTGAGGACTCAAGCTAGTTTTGCACCTACGACGGTCAAAGCCAACTGCCATCGGCTTCGTGCTTCATTGTGCTGTTAAAATACTGTCAGTGGGCTGGCAACCAACGCAGCTGTACACCAAGCCACTAAACTCCATCGTGCAGGCTTATTTGCTTCCGCGTGCGATATGCTGCAAATATACTCCTCAATGAAATTGAATCTTCGTCAATTGTCCCATGGCTGGAGAGCAGTTGGAAGAGGTTGACTATGGCAGTACACAGCCGTGCGATTGAGCCATCACGCGAGTGCTCTAAATCTCCTTCCCTTCGTGTTCTACCCCCACATCTATTGAAACCCAATATTCGAGGCCACAACTGGATTGAAGGAAAAGACGCGGCAGGCTTCGCTCCTACGTGCTAATACTCGTTCTCTGTCGCATGGCGCAGACGACGCAGCAATTATAACAGTAACCAAACTTTGATACATGAAGAAAAGGCATTGATTCAGATCAACCGAAATTAGAGAGTTGTCAAGCAAACTTTGAAAGACTCAACTATGACTTTGGCAATGAACCGGGGCACAGCCACTGGCAGACCGATCAAATAAATTCGCCATCAATTGGTTATGGAGATGAAGAAAGCCGGAGACTATTGCCCTGCGCTGAGAAAACCTCTTTTGCACTCATTTAGCGTCACAGTAAAGAGCTCTCAGAATCTCCGCGGTCTTGCATTTCTTGTCTCGGCTCACTGCGTCTTCGTGACTCGAAAACCTCCTTTTGTTTCTCTCAACGATCAATTTCTTTGCCGTTTGCTCGCCCACGTCGTTTATCAGACGTAAGTCGTGATATGGAGCGGTGTTGATATTCGGTGGCTGCAGAAAGCTTCAATACGCGCGACTTGCAAATGGGCCAAAATATCGGCCAAACTCATGGGTCGAAACGACTGAGGAAGAGCAAATTGCTTCACTTCAGTTGGCGTAATCAGCAGGAACACATCCGAATTCCCATCCACGAATTTTGCTCGCTCTTCGAGGTACGCTTCTTCGTTTATCTTGTGTTCCCCCTGCAGCAATTGAATCACTTCATTGCATTGGACTTGTTTATTGTCAATCGTCAGTTTGACTCGCGTACACAGATCACCAGCTGAGCCACTGACTGCGTTGATGGCGATCGTATTCATCTCGGAAACGTCTACGACCCACAACAAAATTGAAAACATGGTTCTGCTGGTCCTGATTCTTCCGTTTCCAGACATCGAAATGCCGGACAAGCGGCAGCATAAGCGTATCCGAAAGCACGGATGCTCCTTGATAGGGCCAATCCTTCCCAGGGCTCGCACAAAGTCACTTCGACTCGTTCCATTCCAGCGCATTCAAGAGGTTCTCCCATTGCTCTTCCGGCGACACGCTAGCTGCACGGCTCAGTCGCTCGGACGGCACCACCACGATGATAGTGCTTTGTTTGTCAAGTGCATCCAACGACTATCTTGGATTCAAAGGCTCGCCGTTCTCGTCATCGTACACCGCTGTGTTCTCGTAGACTCGCAAATCACCTGCAAGTACATTTGCAGGATAAGCGAGCAACGGTGGCAAAGGCTGCCGTGCGGAGAGACCACCAATATCCTCAGCATCTTCAGGCAATTGCAAAGAAAAGGTCGAAGCGTCTGCAGACGCATCGAGGGTTCCTGCATCCTCCAACTGGAACCACACTTTTCGCACCATGAAAATCCTTGAATGACTCCACTTTATTCTCGGTAATGACTCCAGACTGTGGCCGTTTATGTTATCTGACAGTGCGCGTCCCGGCCGATCAAGGTAATCAGGTCATCTGCCCCATACACAGCATCCTTTGCATATTATTTTTCAGCCCAATGAATATTCACACTTCCACCGGAACAACATTTAAAAAGTCACCGACAAACCACTGGAACACGACAATGCTGACCAGCTCTTTCCCATGCATGGCCCGTTCATGGCGATCACTACTCGCATATAGAAGTGCAGGCCCTTCTTCTGTCGTAGGTCTGCCCGGTTTCCGCACTCCGCGCAGCACATGTTAGTCAAGACGTCTCATTTTAAATTTGGAGCAGAAGCCTGCAGCGCTCTCCAAGGCCGAATCAACTCATACGTCCAATTCCTCACATTGGACACCTCCGACACCTTCGGGATATGATATAAAACGAGCGTAGTCTATCGATGCGCGAGCTGCGACCCGGTCGTTTATGTAGACGTATGCCAGTATTTCCGCTTTGTCTTTCTGAAGTCGGCTTGTTTCTTGGAGTGGATATAGCCAAAGACTGACCAAGCGCGATCGCTTGCAGCTGATGATGTTGGTATGCTGAACACCAGCATGGGGAGGTGATAGACGTATGGAACTTTCTTTTGTGAGACTTCCACCAATTACGAGACTTTACATTTCTCTTGACCAACCGCTTGAATGCCGCAAAATCAAACATCTCCTTTGACAATTCAAGAATTGAGACATCCATAAGGTCGCTCAATGCTTTGTGTCTCGTCGTCTCCTACCAAGTCGTCCATATCCATAGTCTGGTCTAGAAAAAAAGCGATGCCCATAGCATTGGAGTGAACGTAGTCCCATCTAGCTGCAATGAGCGTTTCTATTATTGAAGTACCGACTGCTGCGACGCATCTTGATCTGGGACTGCGTTGCCGGCGACATTGGAGTATCCTTCATAGGGACACTTCAACGTCTTTATCCATAGAGCTTCCTTACTTGGCAGAGCCGTCGTCGTTACCGTCTCGCGTGCAGATATCTCTGTCTTTGCCACCTAAGTCGACGATCGATGGCACAGACATCGCCGGCTCCCGAGGCGGGGTTTCCTTTGCACACTGCCGGCAGCAACAGTGAAACTTCAAGCTGGATCGGTATTTTACCGGTATTTTGTTCTCTGCGCTCGGTATGTTATCGCGATCTTCCTCATTTTCGAAAACAATCGCGGGGGGAAGCAGCAGCAAGAAGATCTCTCTGTCTCTCTCTTGATGTGGACACCCAGCAACTTCCAGTGGGCGGCGGCCGCCCTTACTGCGCTCTCGCTGTGCGCCCCGCCGGCCGCTGTGGCCGCGTCGCACGGCGGCGGCTGCTACGTGCGCCACCCGAACCGCACGGAGCTCGTGACCTCTGCGCGTCCGCACGAGTACCTTGATACGACCAAGCTGCCCAAGAACTTCGACTGGCGCAACGTGAACGGCACCAACTTCGTCACGATCTCGCGCAACCAGCACATCCCGCACTACTGCGGCTCCTGCTGGGCCTTCGGTACGTGAGCCTCGGGCTTTGAACCCATTGACAGGAAGAAAGGCTGATGTCTCTCTCTCTCTGATTCTGAACAGCGTCGACGTCAGCGCTGGCAGACCGCATCATGATCGCCAAGCGCCGCACGGGCAAGGACCACTCGCCGCTGGAAGTGGGGCGCGAGGTCGTACTGTCGCCGCAGGTCGTGCTCAACTGCGATCTGGAGGACAGCGGCTGCCACGGCGGTGACCAGCTCAACGCCTTCCGCTACATGCACGACCACGGCGTGCCGGACGAGGGCTGCCAGCGGTATGAGGCCACGGGCCACGACACGGGCAACCTTTGCCGCCCCATCGACGTGTGCCAGAACTGCCTGCCGGACAAGGGCTGCTTCGCCCAGCCAAAGTACCAGAAATACTTTGTCTCGGAGTACGGCACGACGCTAGGCGAGGAGCAGATGAAGGCCGAGATCTTTGCGCGCGGGCCGATCGCCTGCAGCGTGGCGGTCACGGACGAGTTCGAGGCCTACACGGGCGGCATCTTTGACGACAAGACCAACACCACGGCCACGGACCACGCCATCTCGGTCGTGGGCTGGGGCGAGGAGAACAACGTCCCGTACTGGGTCGTGCGCAACAGTTGGGGCACGTTCTGGGGTGAGAACGGCTGGTTCCGCCTCATCCGCGGCATTAACAACCTTGGCATTGAAGGAGAATGCTCGTTTGGCGTGCCCAAGAACGACGGATGGCCCACAACAGTCGAGATTGACGAGGAGTCGCTGGCCGATGAAGAGGAAGACGACTCGACGGAGGAAGATGAAGACAAAGAGGTCCCGAGTGCTGCCAAGGCCGGATGCCGCCAGAAGCTCTTCTTTGAAAACGGTGAACGTGTGGTCTCGCCGCTGCCGCATGAGACCATGGACATCAACGACCTGCCCAAGCAATGGGACTGGCGCAGTGTGGACGGCAAGAATTACGTCACGTGGGACAAGAACCAGCACATCCCGCAATACTGCGGAAGCTGCTGGGCCCAAGGAACGACCAGCGCTTTGTCTGACCGCATCTCTATCCTGCGCAACGGTATGCCATCTATCTCTATCACGAATTGTATACAAGCACGCTTGACTCACTCATTCCTTGTGCTGTAGCTTCGTGGCCTGAGATCGCTCTGTCGCCTCAGGTTCTGATCAACTGCCACGGCGGAGGCTCCTGCCAGGGAGGCAACCCAGGCCTTGTGTACGAATACGGCAACCGCCACGGCATCCCGGATCAAACGTGCCAGGCCTACCAGGCCAAGAACTTAGAGTGTGATCAATTCGCAGTCTGCGAAACGTAAGCTGCCGGTCTTCAGTTGATATGTATCGATGGCCGATGGCTCACACGATGTTTCTATGTTAGTTGCTGGCCTTCCAACACGTCGTTCACGCCTGGCAAGTGCGAGACCATCAAGAAGTTCACCAAGTACTACGTTTCGGAGTACGGCAGCGTGTCCGGCGCCAACAAGATGAAGGCGGAGATCTTCAAGCGGGGTCCCATCGGCTGCGGTGTCCACGCGACCGAAAAGTTCGAGGCCTACTCGGGCGGCATTTACTCGGAGAAGATCTGGTTCCCGGTCATCAACCACGAGATCTCCGTCGCTGGCTGGGGCTTTGATGAGGAGACTCAGACAGAATACTGTGCGTCTT
>JAADVQ010000775.1:0-10699 GCA_023335835.1 Elongisporangium senticosum
TCCGTGGTCTCTGGCCGACTCATCAACGGCTACTCGGAGAACGACTGGATGCTCGGCATCATGTATCGGTACCAGGGCTGGGCGCTCAACTCGGCCGGCATCGCTCCGCTGAACATCGCCGGCGTGGAGAACGTGAACCTGTCGGAGCTCATCTCTGGCCATCTCGAGTACAAGTACAAGATCGGCGCGATCCTGGACATCCTGCAGCTCGATGGCTGATGTGACACTCCATGACATTCCCTGTATTTCTGCCGTAACATTCGTCCACATAATAAATACTACTATCACATTCCTACTTCTTGGTCTTCTTAAGCGACTGATGCGTGAGCTTCTGGATCTCGCGCGCCATCTCCTGCTGCTTGCGCTTCGAATCGCTGATCGTCTTGATCAGCATCGCGGCTTTCTTGCGGTAGAACTGCACCTGGTTCAGCGATGCCAGCGTTTCCTCCGGCGTCACGCGTCGACCCAGAGGCGAACTGGGTTTGCCCAGTGGGAGCTGAGACGTTGCGCTCTTCAGGCTCGACAGATACGAAGACAGCAGCATGCTCCGCCAATTCAACAGCCGCATACGACACCGACTCAGCAAAGTCAACCCGCGCGAGGATTCGGACGAGGGAAGCAGCTCGGCTGAGGCGTCTGGCATGACTAAACTAGGTCCGATAGTGCTTGGCACCCGTGCGTGCAGGACGATGCTGGAGCCAGCTCTCGTAGACGTCAAGTACAGAGACGACGAGTACCTCCGCAGCACGTTGGCCTTGTTCTCACAGAGCCGGATGATGAACGTCATGTGCGCGATGGCCTTGTCCCAGTCGCTCTGCTTGATCGCGATTGCCCCGCGGATGAACTCGATGCAGCTGCGCATCATGATGTAGTCCAGATCGTTAAAGTTCTTCTTGGTGTTCACGGGGTTGTCGTCCAGGATCTTGTGCGAGGACTGCATGCAGTCGGCCGCAAAGCCGAGCTCGTTCACGTCGATCGCGAGCTCCGCGGCCTTCTGGTAGGTCTCCAGCGCCAGGCGAGGGTCGCCAGACCGCAGCAGGTGATAGCCCAGCATCGCGAACTGCTGGTGCGGCTTGGTCAACGTCAACGCGCTCTCGTCTAGGCCCAAGGCAACAGATCGGTCACTGTTCTTGGTCAGCTCGGTGAACCAGCGGCAGTAGATCATGTGGATGATCTCCCGCTGCGAAGGAAGCATCATGTCGTACACCACGAGCCGCATCTCCTCCGAGTTGAACATGTACACCTTTTCCTTGAGGTCGATCGAGATGATCGCTTCGTGTGCGCACACCGCGAGACTCGAGCGCAGATGGGCAATCTCCGACACCTTGGAGTTGCGTTTGACCCGCAGATCGCTCACGTCGGTGCTGCTTCTGCGCTGTGAACTCATGAAGTAAGAGATGATGCCGAGCAGCGTCTTCTCCTCCACTGGGTCCGGGTTGATCGACATGATCTTCACGGCCGTCTGAGCAAACGCGTCCAGTCCGTCTACGCAGGCCACGACACGCGCGCGCGTGTACTGGGGTACGTGCATGTCCAGGTCGTCCAGATCCGACAGGATCTTCACACTTCCTGTCGCCTGCTCCACCTCGATGAAGTTGGCGTCTAGCATCCCATCCACCAGCCGGATCGTCTCGGCCGGATTGCCCTCAGCTCGAGCAAACACAAATTCCAGCAGTTGGGGGTCCATGATGGCGATGTGGTAGTGCTGACACAGGAACAGACTCGTGCCTTGATACGAGAGCCGCTGCAGCTCGATCCGCTTGGTGCAGTCCATCTGCTCGATGCGCTCGTACATGGATTGGCTCTTGAGTTTGCATTTGGACCGCGTAGCGACCAGAGCCGATACGTTGGGGATGTCTTCGAGCACTCGCTGCAGCAGGCACCAACTGCTTTCATCGATCCACTGGCCATTGTCAAACATCAGCAGGATGGGCTTGTACATGCTCAGCGCCTCGAGCATCGATAATATGATGCTCTCCAGCGCCTTGGTTCGCTCTTCGCCCTGCTGGAACACGCCGTCACCCGCCTGGAAGAGATGGTCGTACGGCAGCAAGTCGTTCAGGATCGGGATGATCGAGACCGAGATGTGGTCCTTCATCACGAGGTATTCCAGCACCGGGACCCGATGGTACGTGGATGTCAGACTTCCCATGGCTCGTAAATCGCCTGGATTCGACGTCGCATGGCTGTCGTCCACACTGTCGTCTATGCCCTGCATGAGCTGGCTGGTGTACGACAGCATATGCACCAATGAAGGCGGCGCATTGTTGTTCCTTGTCATCATACTGTCATCCCCTCCCTGTGGCGGAAGTCGTGCAGTCTTGACTGTGCGAGACAGCATCTCGCGCACGATGGTGCTCCACGCGTGGAGCGGCAGTGCCGAGTCCACAGAGTTGCCACTGCCCAGAAAGCAGCGCGAGCGATGATACCGATAATGCCGCAGCAGCATGGTCTTGCCAGATCCTGCCTCTCCCGTGACCATGAGCACTCGATGCACGCGCTTTGGGTTGCTGCCTCGGGTATTGATGGTCGGTCGCAGCGCAGCCGTGCCGAACAAGGGCACGACGTCCATGATACTCTCACAGCCGAAAGGGATCGCGTAGGCGGATTCCACCAGATCGGTCGAGTCCAGTTTGCTGATGCGTCGGTCCTTGTGCACGCCGTAGATCTTGACAGCGGTCGTCTTCCCCTTGACCAGGATCTCCTGCGGGCGATTGAAGTGAATCGATTCTCTGGACTCTTCGTACGTGGTTTCGTCACACAGGATCTCTCCAATGCCGGCAGCGGACATGAGTCTGGCAGCCAGGTTGATGATGTCGCCCACCACGGCGTACTCGGCGCGTGATCGACTGCCGACTGAGCCACAGAAGGCCGTTCCTGTTGTGACCCTGGAAGCAGTATTTCAGTATCAGGAAAACTGCGCTTGATCCAGTTGCAAGAGAACGAGAACGTACCCAATGGAGGTGCGGATGCCCTTGTCTTGCAAGTAGCACGCTAGCATAATTCCTCGAAGAGCTAGAGTGGCACAACGAGCGAGAGAACGATGAATCCTTGGTGGCAATTCCACTACTAAATCACCACCTCACGAACCGTTGTTTTCGTGGTAAAAGGGCGGCAATCCGATGACCACGATCGCGACGGCGCCTTTGTCGTCAATGAGGAACTGCCGCAGCGTGCCCTGGACTTTGTAGACGGATTCCTGGATGATGCAGAGCACGCGCTGGATCTCCTGCACCTGCTGCGCGTCGTCTTCGATCTCCACGATGCCATCTAGCTTGATGAATACAGCAGTGACCGGTCTCGCACACGAGGTCAGCGCCAAACCGCGCTGGAGACAGGAGACGATCGTGCCTGGCACGTAGCAGCGCAGCAGCGGGATGAGACTCCGCGGAGGTTTGAGCGCCGGGGGCTGCGTGCGAGCGTAAGGCGAATGCGACAGCTCCGAGACCACGTGAACGCCATCGCTCAGCACTGCCGTCTGCATTCGAACGTTGGAGAGCTCGTGTCCGGCCACAGAGGCTGTGAGAGCAGAGTAAGCCTCCATCGAAAGCGCCACCTGGCCCTTGTTGGCTCTACCTTCGGCCAGACTCATTTGCCGGTTGGCATCGCCACTGATGTAGAACTCCCATCGGTCCAGCACGCCGCCCACGTGGCTTCCTGTGACTTGGCTCACGCCGATGCCGATGTGCATACCCAATTGCGACGTGTTGGGGTCGCAGGAAGAGGCGCAGGCCAGGACGCCTAGTGCTTCCAGTGCGCATTTGACAGCACGATACGTGAGAACGCCTGGCGCTGACGCTGCGCCCAGGCTCATCTCAGTCTCCCACAGCACGATCACGGCATCGCCAGCAAACTGCAGCAGTCACAGACAGCAGTCAGTAAACGTATCGCAGCCCAGCCAGGGTGCAGGGCTATGCATACCTTGATGATATCGCCGCCATGCTGCAGGATGACCTCGATCACTGGCTCGAGCGTGCGGTTGAGCGTGGTCGTGAGCGTTTCCACTGCGATTCCCTGCGGCGCTGTGGGCTTGGGCCGGCTGATGAGACTCACGTGCCGCTGGCTCATGGCCAACGCGTTTCGCCGCCGCTGGTGCATCAGGTCGCGCGCCACGCCGCTCGTGTCGCTGCGTTTGGCCAAGTCGCTTTCTCGTGAGCTGCGCAGCGCGTCCTCATCCGAGACGTCGGACCGTTCGTTCCCGCGGAGCGACCGTAGTGATCGCTCGGACACGGGCGCGTCGTGGTGGTTCGAGACCGACATGTGCCGCATCTGGTCCTTCTCGTCGTCGCTGAGCTTGCTGGCCAGCGACGAGAATCCCGAGATGTCGAACAGCGCCATCACGGCCAGGAACGAAGAGGATTTGGGCCCGCGCAGCCGCTCCGGGTCGCTCATGAAGTTGGCCACGACGATGCGCGGGACATGGCGCACGAGCACATTCAGCTCCTTGCTGTCCTTGGCCTGCTGGTCCATGGATTGGCGCTCTCAGAACTCCATGCATTGGACTCAGAACTGGGGCCGAGACGCCTATAAATGGCTGTTCCGAGTGTCTAGTGGAGATGATCACTCTCCCCCAAGAATAGCACCGCTGCATTCACGCTAACGAACGAACGGATACCCACGCAGCCTGGATTCTCCATTCCGCTTCCTTATTATGTATTCGTACTTAAACGAGTTGCAAGAGTGCATCATGTACCCATGTTGCTTAGATGTGAGATCTCAGGGCTTGTTGCGCATGTGCGCGGGCACGACGGACTGGGCCGTGGTCACGTACATGTGCTTGGCTTCGCGCGCCATTGCGGCTCGTTGGATCTCCAGGTGCTTGGCGCGTGAGGGCGCCGCGGCCACGATGGCGCCACGCCCAAAGTCTCTGGACGCGGGCGTGTACTTGTGCTGCTTCTCCACGGCCGTGGGGATGTGCGCGCGCCCATGCTCGAACAGGATGTCGTAGGGCAATCCCTGGCGCAGCATGGACCGCTCCGATGCGTTTTCCTTGGGCGCGTTTAAGCACTTATCTGGCATCGTGGCCGGATCGGTGTAGCTGCCGGAGCACTCGCTGGTCTTGCTGATGGGGTGCGCACGGCCGGACCGCGCCAGATCGCGGCCGATGCGGTCTTCGACATAGTTGCCGATCTTGACGCCCGTGGAGAACGAGTTCTTGTGGCCGCAGATGCCGAAGCCTGTGCTGCTCATGGTGCTGGAGAGCGAGAGAGAGACGCGGACTCAATGGACCTCTCTCTCGGCAGCAGCAGCAGCACTCGAAAGCCTAAACTTAGCGCGTTCTTTCGAGCCAAAAATACTCCTGATCCCGTCCAGTTGGCACCAGCGCAGCCATTTTAAGCAGCAAGCAGCAGATGCTGGTGGGGAAGACTGGATTTTCGGGTGCAGCCTGGATTCCGCATGTCTTGTGTCGCACTCTGCGTAGATTTCCGGGTGCTCTGGTCGCAGCTTTGAGCTGATAGAAAGCACGAGCTTGCTACATGCACTTCATGTAGTGCCACGCTGGTGCGCGGGAGAGAAAGAGAGGGATTACGCTGCAGTTGCGCGTGACGCATGCAACGCACGTGGATCCTTCAGCCCACGACAGGGCGACGAAGGCGCAATCCCACTCACACAGATGAGCCAGCACTCACTCATCTCTAGCCAGTCGACTCGTGTTCGTCTCATGGAAGAAACGTGCGCCGTGGTGAGCGTGCACCAGCGACGGAAGAGGCGCGGAGTCAACCCAGACGCCAGTTCATTTCGAAACGACGACGACGACTGCTCATGGAGCAGGACGATGCTCTCTATCCAGCTCAATGGCCATTATGACCTCATGGATCGCTCTCCATGCATGTGAACCCACCCACACGCACACATTGCGGCCTCTGCCGATCTCCAGGATCAGGCAATTATCTCAGGACCGGATCTCTCTATGATCCGCAGCAGAAGATCCTGCTGATACCTTTGGGTTAGTTCAACATGTCTCGCGAAGGGATCCGATCTTGATTATAAAAGGCGATTGTGGGTCCACTGGACCGCCCAAGATTGCAGCAGGGAGAGTACCGTACGGTACCGTAGACGATGTTCAACTTTTGGCGGTACACTCCAGCATAGCCACGCTGGTCGGGATCAAGTTTGCGAGGGAAGGGAACAGTGGGATTGCGCCAATGTGTCCCGTCAACGATCCCTGAGTGCGCAATCCGGTACACTGTACCGGTACAGTATCGGGAGAAGGGCGAGTACAGTCGTCGTCGCCGTTAGGTTCAGAAACCGCGAGAGTGGCGTAGGACTGCAATGAGGTGGTCGCGAGCGCCTTGTCGTGATATCCAGCACTGGGCTTTCGTCCCAATGTGGTCTTTTATCAATTGTTCTTCGATGGAAACGTGGTCGATAGGCTGGCCCACATTCACCTTATACCGTATGAAATAAATCATGCGCCCTCCAAGCTCCAAGGTGTCGAGATGAGAGGAAGAGGGCGGGGGTAACGTGTGCGCTCAGCTGTTCCAGGCTGGTCTTTGTTTACTCCTCACTTGGGGGGTCTTGGGACACGTCCGGAGGCTAGGGAGGGAGCCTTGATTTGCCTATGTTACGACCTGTGATTTTTTATGCCAAAGTGGGACACCTTCGAATTTGATACCGTCTGGAGACAGTTCCGCCCTTTGTTTACACAGCGATTTCCAATATATACCTACCTCTCATTATATATAACCTCTTTAAACTAATCGTTACATACGCCCTTCTTCTGGGCCGAGTGTGACTGCATCAGGTCTCAGAGGTGGCAGCTGGAACAGCTGAAGACCGTCATTTGGTGATAGGTAGGGACAGCCCAAGGAAGAAGCGTCTCTGCGAGTGTCCAGGCGCTTGATGTTGGCGCTCGTGACGCGCAAGAGGTCAGACGACAATGAGCAGGGCCTGATAGCCGACGCGGCGGCAGCTCTGGCGCCGCTGGACGGCGGCATGAACAACAGGAAGCGGCCGCTGGTGGTGCGCACGCAGGACGCGACGTCGCTCACGCTGGCCAGCCAGGTCATGTGGAAGCTGGCCATGAAGCTGTCGCTGCACAACGAGAGCCGGCTGCTGCAGCACTTGTCCAGATCCATGCTCAGCATGGGCCCGTGCCACAAGGTAAAGCGATGGAGCGGCTCTTGTCACGCGATTGTACTACAGGAAACTCACTCTGGCTCGTTGTATTAGCACGGCGAACGTGCGAGCGAAAATGACGGCATGAAGGCGTTGCCGCAGCCCAAGACGCGCACCAAGTCCCTACTGCGGTACTCCATGCGACGCAGTAGTCCCGAGACCACGGGCGTGGCGGCCACACCCACGCCAGACAAGAACACAGCATCCACAGTCTTCGTGGGAAAGCCGGCGTCGGCCTCGCCATGCGCGCCGGCCGTGGCAGCGCATGCGCTTCCGCCGCTGCCTCCACTGGTGTTCTCTCCGTCCAAGGGCGTCCATAAGCGCTCGCCGGGCGCCACGCTGCGCACATATCTGGACTGGACGCAGTCGGGCTTCCGTCCAGGACTCTCGGTGCGCTTCGTGCGGGCAGACGTGATCACGTCCATGCCGTCCGTGACCGAGTACATGATCCACGTCCTGGACCTGCACACCAAGGTGTTCTGGTTCACCAAGAAGCGCTTTCACGAGCTCGTGCTGCTGCGCAAGAAGATCCGCGCCATGGTGCGCAAGTCCACGGCCGTGGAGATCGAGCAGCTCAAGTTCCTCATGGAGCTGCCGTTCCCACGCCGCCGCTTCCGCAGCAGCAGCAGTCCCGAGTCGGCCACGCGCCGCATGGACGAGATGGAGCTGTTCTTCCGCAACGTCTCGGCGCTCGAGCCGTCGTCGAATCTGCACCGCAGTATCCTGCACGAGTTCCAGCTCGAGATGTGCTCGGTGGAGTTCATCGCGTCGCTGGAGAAGATCGACACGACGGGCGAGCCGGCCGAGCCCAAGTGGCTCTCGTACGACCTGTTCATGAGCCTCAACAACGGCGGCACTGTAGAGGGCAACACATGCTTCAAGTTCCTGCAGGCCTTCCGCAACCGCTGCGCCATGATCGAGGCCGCTGTCTGCCCGGAGTGCAAGAAGTTTGAAGACAAGCCACTGGCGGCCGAGGCGCTCAAGGACTTGCGCAACGTCATCACCAACATTGAGAAGTTCGTGGTGGACAATTTGCATCCGCAGTACGCCGACACCATGTCGCTCATGGAGCAGAGCGTGAATGCACAGGAGCTGATCGAGGACTGCGTGTTCCATGCGGTCGAAGACACGATCCTTGTGCCTCTAGAGAAGCCCATCGCGTTTCTCGTGGGCGCCACGATCGACCTCGATGTGGAGGCGCGTCTGGCGCGCAACATTGAGAAGCTGCGCGGCCGCTCGCAGACAGAGCTGGGCATTCCCGAGCACCTGCAGTCCGAAGACGACTTCGGCAAGTCCTGCCACCATCTGAGTATGATGGACGAGCGACAACTGCCGATCGACAAGATCCACGAGCTGCTGCAGTCAGCGCTCGAGATCTTCAAGAGCTGCGGGGCCAAAGACCTGGAGTGGCGAGAGAACTCGGCGCTCACGGCAGACGACTACCTGCCGATTCATATTTATGTGGTCGTGAAGAGCGGACTGAAGCGACCGCTGTTCATCAAGGAGTATCTGGGCGCGATGATCCACCCGTCCAAGATGCTGGGCGAAATCGGCTACTTCCTCACGATGTTCGAGGTCGCGCTGCAGTACATTGCCGACATGTAAGATGGGACCTATAGTATTTGTACAATAAAGACACGTCCTCTGGGCCATATTAAGCTCGCTTCATCCAGTCCTCATTCAGTTCATTATGCCTGGTAGGCTTTGATGGGCTCTGGCAGGTCGTACAGGTAGATGAAGGACTGACCATGGTCCGTCATGAAGGGCACAGTGGACACGATCTGCTTGGGCGTCCACTGCTGGATCTGGAACACGTACGTGATCACGCGCGTTCCTGGGCGGAGCTTTTGCTGGAGCAGACGCGCGATGTCTTCATGAGGCAGAAAGAACAGGAACACGACGTCCACAGAGCCCATGGCCACACTCAACCAGTCTTCATGGATGATCGCAGCTCGCTGTCGCAGGCTCTGCTCCTGGATCTTGCGTCGAGAGAGCGCTACGAGCGCCCCGTCGATCTCAATGCCGATGGCCATTTTGATGGCTGGATACGCACTCGCAGCCTCGATAACGACGCGACCGTCGCCACTACCGATGTCCACGATTGTTTCGCCGGGCTGCAAAGCGGCCACTCGCAACATTTGCTGCACAGCGTTCATCTTGGCAGGCACAAAGGGCGACCAGGCTTACATGAACACGACCAGATCAGGATCAACCCAGGCCCATAGCTCACCAGAGTGAACGCAATGCAACGAAACTTACGCAGACCCAAGCGTACGCGCTCCACATGCATGGATCGACACCGACGACCTCGAAACGCTGCTTGTAGGCGTGTAAACCCTTCATCCGCTCGAACCGACGCCGTCGCAGAGTCCATTGCCGTCCGTGGTTTCCGCGCTTGACCTTTCGCGGCGAAGTCCTGATCGGCTTATGTTTTCAGCCAATGAAAGGACATATATGCTGGTATTTCAGCCAATCAACAATGAGTCATGGAGCTTGCAACGAGTGCTGCATGAACCGCTGGAGCTCCTGCGCCATGGTTTCGTGCTTCTGCTTGGATTCGTTGATGTATTTAATGGTCATGACCCCTTTCCTGCGGAAGAAGTTGATCTGCTGGAGACAGCGCAGGCTTTCCGAATCCATTGCTGGCCCCACCAAGGTGACAAAGGACGAGATGAGCGAGCTCTCCCTTCTCCGTGAGCTCGGCTTCTTTTCACTGCCGAAGGAAAAGAACCTGGGGAAGCAGCTGGACTCAAGCGCTGCATCCGCATGATCGAGAAACCCCATGGGCGCTACAGAGCTGCCTTGTTTCAGCTTGCTCACAACTCCACTCACCACCGACTCGACGTACGCTCTACATTGCTTTTGGCCTCGCACATGGCCGTGATGAACGCCATGTGGGTCATGGCTTGGTCGTAATCTCGTCTCTCCACTGCGATTGCTCCATGGATGAACTCAATGCGACTACGTATCGCGATGAGATCCAATTCGCTGAGTGCGTTCACTTGCTGGTCCAGGATCTTTTGCGAAGATGCCATGTAATCGGATGCGAAGTCAAGGTCGTTCACCTTGATGGCGTGCTCGGCAGCATGCCGATACATGTCAAGTGAAGAGCGCACGTTCCGGGTGCCGAGTGGATGGTACGCGATCTTGGCAAGGCATTGATGGTAGACCATGGTTGTAACCAGGCCGCCGTCGACCTCGCCGCTCGACAAAGTGCTCGACCGTTTCTCCTTCAACTCGGAGAACCACCGAGAGTAGAGCATGTGGATCAGCTGTCGCTGCGACGGGATCATCATATCGTAGACCACGCGCCGCATTTCCTCGGATCGAAAGGCGTACAGCTTTTCCTTGTCGTCCACCGAGAGGATCTCCTCTCGTAAACATACTACCAAGCCGTCCCGGAGTTGGCCCAGAAAGGATGCGTCGCTCACCTTGATATCAGCCAAGTCATTGCTGGTGCCCTCGCGCTGAGAATTAAGAAACACGTGCAGAATGCTGATCTGCAGCTTTTCTTCCACGGGATCTGGCTGAACGCTGATCACTTTGACCGCGATCTGGGCGAGACTATCGAGAGTATCGA
>JAADVQ010000776.1:0-10684 GCA_023335835.1 Elongisporangium senticosum
CACGGTTACGGTGGTGGTGTTTGTGGTGGAGAGGAGAGGGTCAGCGGAGGGAGGAGGAGGGGTGGAGGAAGGGGAAGGGGAGTCGAGAGGAGTCTCAGCTGTGATTGGGGAAAAGACCGGGGCGTTTCAGACGGGTCATTAACCTTGATGGTGAGAAACCCGTTGGCATACTTTTTCCAAGTACAAGACCGACGGAATTGATGCGGGTTTCCCGGGTCTGAGCGTGTGGCTCAGAATCACTTTTGACAGGAAAAAGTGGCCGGTACCGGTAGGCGCAGTTCTATGCTGACAACCTCACGTTATCTTTCGGGGCGTGTCCAGATGGGGGAAAGAGGCATCCCGAAGCTGCGCCTCGGCTGGTTTTCTAGACTGGAAGTCTTTTACATGTGTATGGTGTACAGTATGGGCGTGCCACCATGGTCACCCTCGAAATCGATCATTCGTCATGGCACCAGGTGGTCTTGTGGCAGCGTATGGTGGATGCTCACTCCCCCTCCTCATGACGCCAGGGGGACTGGACCATCAGAACGGATCACAATGGAACAACGTTGTGCAGATTAGATATACAAAACCCCTCTCCGTTGAAGGTGTTCGTACCTATACTAGCACAGCTGGGTTTGCGTTCCTCCATCCTGGAACCTCAAGGCAACGCCGTCCGACGCGTTTGGGCAAATGCAGACCAAGGATAAATTCGGGTAGGACAGCTGAACTTATTCAAGGTTTCAGAGACACGCTGCCTCTATCACTGGAATCGAACCGGTACTCACAGCCATCAAACCGGTTTCCATCGATGCTCCTGTCACGAAAACACGCGCAACAAAACCCAAAAAGGTACAGTGTACCAGTGTAAACTATTAAAATAGATCACCTGTCACATCGCATATACCCCATTTACACATTGAATCTGCCAGGGTGCCCTACCTGTAGCATTTGATCCCCGCCTTCCGACCACGAGAGAGACGACTCATGGGCGAGCGCAAGGTGCTGAACAAGTACTTCCCTCCGGACTTCGATCCGTCGCTGGTGCCGCGGCGCAAGCGCCCCAAGAATGAGCAGATCGAGGTGCGCATGATGCTGCCCTTCTCCATCCAGTGCGACACTTGCGGCGAGTACATGTACCGCGGCAAGAAGTTTAACTCGCGCAAGGAGGACGTGGTGGAGGAGACGTACCACGGCATCCGCATCTTCCGCTTCTACATCAAGTGCATCACGTGCTCGTCTGAGATCACGTTCAAGACCGACCCCAAGCGCGGCGACTACGTGGCCGAGCACGGCTGCCAGCGCAACTTTGAGCCGTGGCGCGAGACCGAGGACCAGCAGGAGGCCGCGCTCAAGCAGAAGGAGGAGGAGGAGAACGGCGACGCCATGAAGGCGCTGGAGAACCGCACGCTGGACTCCAAGCGCGAGATGGACATTTTGGACGCGCTGGACGAGATCAAGGCCATCAACCAGCGCCACGCCAAGATCGACACGGATCTACTGCTGCAGCAGCATGCGCATGTAGATGACCCCAGCGAACTGGACGCACAGAAGCAGCTGGATGAAGACCAAGCGCTTGCCAAGCAAGTGTTCCAGCAGAAGCAACAGCAGCAGAGCAGTCGCAAACGGCCCATTGACGAGAGCAAGCCTTCGAGTGATATAGCCACAGCCGTCCAGACAACGGATTCCAAGCCTACGACGAGCCTGTCGGCTGCAGCTTCAGAGCCTATTAGCAAGACAGCAGCTCCAGCACTGGCCAACGTGGTGATAAAGAAAAAAGCGGCGGCTGGGAAAAAGGCCGTGGTCAAGAAGAAGAAGGCGCCGCAGCCGGCTCTGACGAGTCTAGTAGCGCAGTACAGTGACAGCAGTGGAGACGACTAGAGAAGACGATCTAAACAACGCACAATCGGTCTCTTGTCTCTCAAAGTCTCTGCTCGCTCTTAAATCTACTGCGTGGGCTCGAACGGCGTGAGCAGGTTCTCCGAGAACGCCTTGAGCGACGGAACGCCGCGCACTTCCTCGTTCAGCAGCGGCATCTCGACGACGTGGAAGTCCTCGTACAGGTCGTAGATCTGGTCGATGTACTTCTGCTGCATCTTCTGGCGCGCGTTGCAGTTCTTGCAAGTCGAGTTGGCCTCCGGGTACAGCACCTGGTTTACCACGATGTTGTGCACGTCGATGTCGTACTTGGTGAGCTCCTGCACCAGGCGCTCGGTCTCGTACAACGACAGGAACTCCGGGATGCACACGCACACGAACGTCGTGCGGTCCGCGTCCTTGAACTGTGCGTTCACCTTCTGGATGACCTCGCGGGTCTGCTCCAGCTTGCCTAGCAGCTGCTCCTGCGACGGCAGCGCGCCGCCCATGAGCGCCGAGACCTGCGAGAACATGCCCGAGAACTGGTTCGACAGCGACAGGATCTTGTCGAACGCCTTGTCCAACGCCGTGGGGAAGCTCAGCAGACGCAGCGTGTGGCCTGTGGGCGCCGTGTCGAACACGATGACCGAGTAATCCATGTTCTGCACCTGCTTCATGAGCTCGGCAAAGCTCATGGCCTCGTCGATGCCCGGGATCGAGTTCGTGAGGTCCTTCATGAAGGACGCCATGCCCGAGTTGTCCTGCACGCCGTCGGCGTTCATCTCTTCCAGCTATATAAACAGATCAAGCCATTAGCTAAATGCCATTGCCAATGCAGACAGACGCCAATCTCCTTCTCCATAGCGCACTACTCACGTCCACATTCGGATCGATCTCCATGACGGCCAGGTTCGTGAATCCATTCACAAGCGTCGGCTCGCGCGTGAACTTCTGGCCGAACGCGTCACTATCGCCACCAACGCCAGCATAGCCAGTGAGTCATCAGTCGCTGCGGTACGCTTTGCCAAGAACAAAGAGCCCAAGAGCTTACCTGAGGTTGTGCGCGGGGTCCGTGGACACGATCAGCACCTTCTCGCGCGCCATGGCGAGTCGGATGCCGAGACAACAGGACGTCGTGGTCTTGCCCACGCCGCCCTTGCCGCCCACAAAGATCCACTGCAGACTCTGCTGCGCCACGAGGTTGCGCAGACTGGCTTCGGGCACTTCCACGTCCGTCATGCTTGGCTTCTATCTAATCCGACCAATTGAGCCCCCCCCTCTTCCTCCTTGATGGGTCCTAAAATAAGGATCCCTGAATTCAGGTGGTGCACCTTAAGGAACAGTTTTGACTTCCAGGGAGTCCCGCATTTCTCAGCCCTTGATCGCACCAGTCCGAGACACGATGATGCACTGGATGAGCGCGACGCTGCGTCCGGCCGTGGGCCGCGCCGTGGCCATGCGCACGACGGCGGGCGCCAACCGCACGCTCTACCTGCAGGTGCGCGACGGCCAGAACGCCGAACGTGTGGCCAGCCGCCTGCACAATGTCATGAACGAGGACGGTATCATGAAGTCGCTCCAGCTCAAGCGCTTCCACGAGAAGAAATGGCAGAAGCGAAAGCGAAAAGTGGAGGAGCAGACCATCCGCCACGCCAACCGCCGCATCGGCTCCATGATCGACTTTATCCTGCAGCGCAAGAAGGCGTACGTGGCTGCTGCTGTTGCTGCGTTTGTTAGCCATGACTCTGGTTGCGCATGCAGAATTGACTCATGTTTATGCTTCGTGGTGTCTACAGCGGCTTCTAGGTGCGTCATGTGCAGCTGTAAGGACGATGCAAAGCCAAACGATGGCCGATGGAGCTGGAAGTGCATTGTTTTCTCCATATCCAATGGCAATCTGAGGCCTTCAACATCATTTAGGAAGTGTAATGAAATCAAGACGCTCTTAGACAAAGTCATTTGCTGCTGTCCATTCAAAGTGCATTCTCTACGGATGCCAGATCAAACACATCGAGAACAAGGAATCCCACGCAGAACTAATACTTCTTGCTTCGCAATGCAAAGACCCAGAATGGGATCAACCGACGTAAGCTCGGTCTCCAGCAAAAGCCAAAGGCCAAGGCCTCAATAGAAGTCGAATCGACTCCTGTAGCAGGGAGCACATGCCTGTGAATTCATGATTCAACTGGAGGTTCCGGACGCATCGCCTCCACAGCGACTGGGCCCCCAATTCCTAAGCTCACGCTTTCATTGCGATTTGGCAAGTGCATAATTCAGCCCATGGGGGCTCTCGCATACCCAAGCTTTTTGAGTCCTGTATGGTATCATTGTAAAACGCAGCGCAATGCCGTCAACTTGCGAGAGATGTAGATTATAAAGAAATTACGATGACGAGTGGAAGCCTCCAAGTTACTGCAGCCATAGCTTGATGTCGGCGATCTGCTTGGCAACGGTAGCGCGGCTGGTAGCGCCGTCCACGTTCTTGCGCTCGACACTGGCGTCGAAGTCCCAGACATCGAGCACGTCGCTCTCGAACTTCGGGTGCAGGCTCACCAGCTCTTCGAAGGTCAGCTCGTTGAGCGACTTGCGCTGGTCTTCGGCGAGACGAACGGCGGCACCGGCGACGTGGTGGGTCTCACGGAAAGGAACGCCCTTGCGCACGAGGTACTCGGCCAGATCCGTGGCGAGCATCTCCGTGACCAGAAACGAGCGCATCTTGTCGCCGTTAGGGGTCATCGTGGCCAGCACGCCCGTGGCGATCTGGATGCAGTCCTGCATGGTGTCGATGACGTCGAACAGCGCCGTCTTGTCCTCCTGCAGATCCTTGTTGTACGAGCGCGGGAGGCCCTTGAGCGTGACCATGAAGCCGTTCAGGCGGCCGATCACGGTGCCGGACTTGCCGCGGAGCAGCTCGAGCGCATCGGGGTTCTTCTTCTGCGGCATCAAACTGCTGCCCGTGCTGTAGGCGTCGGCCATGGTCACGAACTTGAGCGTGTTGTAGATGATCAGATCCTCCGAGAGCTGCGAGAAGTGGATCATGGTCATGGAGGCCCAGAAGAGGAACTCGGCGATGAAGTCGCGGTCGCACACGGCGTCCAGACTGTTGGGTGAGATCTTGCTGAAGCCGAGCGACTCGGCAAGCGCCGGACGGTCCAGGCCGAACGAGTTGCCAGCGAGCGCACCGCTGCCAAGCGGCAGCACGTCTACGCGCTTGGTAAGGTCAGTGAGTCGGTCGGCATCACGCAGCAGCGCAGTCACGTGGGACAGCACCCAGTGCGAGAATCGGATCGGCTGCGCGGGCTGCAGGTGCGTGAAGCCCGGCATGAGCAGGTCGATGTGGGTCTCGGCCAGCTGGTTGGCCGAGCCGACGAGCTCCTTGAGCGCTTCCTGGAGCGTCACGATCACGCTCTTGAGGTAGATGCGCACGTCCGTAGCGACCTGGTCGTTACGGCTGCGGCCCGTGTGCAGCTTGCCGCCCACGCTGCCAACGAGCTCGGTGAGACGGCGCTCGTTGGCCGTGTGGATATCCTCATCACCCTCCTTGATCACGAAGCTCTTGGACTGCCACTCGCCCTTGATCAGCTCCAGGCCGTCCACGATGGCCGTGGATTCCTCGGCCGTGATCACGCCGCTCTTGCTCAGCGCGCGCGCGTAGGCCTGGCTGCCCTCGAGGTCGGCCAGCCACATGCGCTGGTCCACGGACAGTGACTCGTTGAACTTGTCCATGACGGGGTCCACCTTGCCACGGAAGCGGCCGCCCCAGAGCTTCTTCTCAGCTGGTGCGCTCATAATGTCGATCGGTCTTGAGCTCTTGCTGGCGTTTTCAGTAATGGGACCTTCCAGCTAGATCGGGTTCGGGCGCATGGATGCAGTTGGCAAAAGTATTCATCCGCGCAAAATTTCCTAACGGGATCGGAGTGTGATAGAACGGGCGCCATCAAAACAACGCATCTGATGCCATACAAAACCGATGTTGATGGCTGTACTTGGTTTTTGTATGGGAGGCGCGCAATCGGATAAAGTACAAAGACTTTTGTGCGTGCGTCGCTGGCATCACATGCATTGTTTCGATGGAGGCATCAGATAGGAATTGTAGACCATGGGGTACTAATCGACTATTGAATACCAGTCTGGTGGGAATATTCGTGTGGGAACTAATGGCTGCAACTCCATGGGATGTGCTCTCAGTCTGGCAAAGCAGCGGGTTCCTAACGTTCCTGAAGGACCACGGCATCCAGCGCAGCGACCTCATTGCGTGCGAGAGCTCGGCGGATGCAGATGTGCAAGTGCCAGCACAGGAGGAGCTGCGGTTTTTCCGGTATGTCGCCTTGATCTATCGTAGCTCAATGACAAAAGGCAGCTCTTGAGTGTGTTCATTGTTGGTTGACTCCTGCGTCTCTTAGGTTAAAGCAAGGCTTCAGCGTTGACGGTGTGATTCCGGGTGACGAAGTGTTGATTGAGGCCATTGCACAGAGTCTGGAGGCGCACAACAAGGGCAATTCATTTGCGACTCGGCCGCGTGCAGTGTCTTGGCTGCCTGGCTTTTACAGCCTGCCCACACAGGCTCCATTGGCGCGATTGGAGCTCTACCAACAAGGTGCACTCTACGGCATTGACATCTCGTCTGGATATGCCGTTAACCTGCTCAAGGTAGTACCAGGTAAAGCCTTCACAGTCCCTCCTCCTCCGGTGTCGCTGTTGTACGGCATACTCAACGGAGTCTTTGTTCACAGGCGACCACGTCTTGGATCTGTGTTGCGCACCAGGCGCAAAGCTCACGATGATCGCAGACCTGCTGCAGATGCAAGGCAGCGTCACGGGCGTGGACTTCTCTCGCCAGCGGATCGGCGCCTGCAAGCAGTTGGTGCACAAGTACAAGCTCATTCACGCACCTGCCAGTGATGGTAAAGCGTCTCTGGCGCAAGAGCATCAGCGATCGCCATGGCGGTGCCGACTGTTCCATGCGGACGGCCGCACGTTCTCGGTCGGTCCTCAGACAGAAGATGAGCCAGACGACTGCTTCGAGCTGGTGCTGGACACGAACGAGATCGCCTGCCGTGGCGCTCACACTCAGAACCGCAAGCGCAAGAACAAAAGCGCACGAGCACGAGATCGCAAGCGCCTGAAAGCGGATCCGGCTGCCGCCACACGAGACCAGACGCTGTATGACAAAGTGCTGGTCGATGCCGAATGCACGCACGATGGATCGATCCGCCACCTGCAGAAGCTGGACTCGGAGGATAAATGGACGCAGTACGTGCAGAAGCATCTGAGCACTAGCGAAGTCGACCGCATTTTACAGCTGCAGCACGATCTCATCCGGTACGCAAGACGAAGCGCCGATGCTATTAGGCTCGTGAAGCACTGATACTCACTGGTGCCTTGTTGCTGTAGAAACGGATTCGCGCTGCTGAAACCGGACGGAGTGATGATCTACAGCACTTGCAGTCTCTCCATCCGTCAGAACGAAGACGTCGTGCGTGGGTTCCTCAAAGAGCACTCCGCCACTGCAGTGCTAGAGCCCATTGATCGCGAGGGGATCCCCTGCCAGGTGAGAACTGAGCTCATTGTTGTAATTCAGTATCAGGCCAGCCATTGACAGCTCTTTGGGCATTGCAGGAAGGACAGATCCCTGGCACTGTGCGCTTCACGCCGTCCAACCAGACCAGCGGGCTCTTCATCGCCAAGATCCACAAGCACTCTCATGCATTAGGCCAAGCAGACGCTGACGCCACGTCGTCATCTCCATGACGATTCAGAGCGCGGTCCATAAATAGAAGCATCCTTCTGCAAGTTGTTTACGAGAGTGCGCGTGCCGTCCTATTTCTAGCCCGAATGCTCGTCTATGATTGGTCAGACTTGTTTTAGGACAGGCTGCCAATTCCGCCAATCACCAGGTCCATTTTGTCAAAAGAGCTCCTCGGAAGACAGCGAGTATGTGGCGAGCACTGCAGACGTCGACGCGCCGCCTGCCTGGCGCTGCAGCCGGCCGCCACGCGCGCTGCATGGCCACGGTCGAGGTCACGCGCAGCGCCGGCCCCGTGCCGGACCTCACCATCACACCCATCGCTGCCAAGGTCAGAAGCCACCGAGTGAGAGAGAGCAGGGAGCGTGACCTTACGGGCGATTTCGGTGGTGATGCATTGCTGTTAGAAACTCGTGGAGGCGGCCCAGAAGCAGCACGCGCCGTCGCTGATGCTGCGACTAGCGGTCGAAGGCGGCGGCTGCTCCGGATTCAAGTACGTGTACGAGTTTGAGCGCGAAGAAGCCTCGCCCGAAGACGACGTGTACGTGCATAGCGATAATAGCCGATGGAGATACATACCTGACTGGCTCCTATCTCGTTCTCTCAGTGTGTTTGAGCAGAACGGCGGCAAAGTGGTCGTGGACAAGGAGTCGCTCGAGTTTCTGCGCGGCAGTACGGTGGACTACGAGCAGGAGCTCATCCGCAGCGCCTTCGTGGTGACCAACAACCCGATCGCGGTCAGCGGCTGCGGCTGCGGCAGCTCGTTCGACCTGAAGCAGTAAATTGCCATCGATAACCAACTACAAGCTGCTCTTTATATATACAATTCACACATGTATCAACTGCATTGCTTTGCCCAACGTGTTGGAGGATCCTTGAGTGCCGGCGCTCGACGGAGATTGTACTTGTCTGTAGTTCGCACTTTGACGCCGTATTCGCCGAATTTCGTGTGTATTTAACCATCCAGTTCGCCAACTTGATCGTGTCTGGAATCAGATGTCAGCCTAAAAGCTGATCGCGTTTCTGGAACTGGACTCATTGTTCTTCCAACGTGGTTGCTAGAGTTGATTCTCCAGAAAAGGCCAAATGAATCCCCCTCGCGAGCGTAATGGATCAATCAAGCTATCGAGCTTAATCTCGTGGGAACCTCACGCCATACGCTACGTGAGTCCGGACACGATTGAATTAACCAACAGAATGGTCACAGCTTTGAATCGAAACAAAGTCGGTCTTGTAGTGCAGATAACCGACAAGAACCATCTACGTCAAGCGCTGGCGCTCCACCATTCTCCCGTTCCTTAACGACAGAACGCTGACGCTTCAGCTACTGCGTTTCGTGAATGGCTCATGCTCCGAGCTCGGAGCGTTCGTGCCGATAGTTTGGTTGCATCCGAACCGGAGTCTTCGTTTGCATTCAATCAATTGAGCGCGTTGGAATCAAACGTGATGGTGACTCAGTACTGGTGCCCAAGTGAACGGAGAGCGCAGCTTGAAGCCTGTTCAGTTGGAGAGTTCGCCATGGTGTTCATGCTCTCTGGGAAAGGAGACCACCGAGCCACCATCCGTGCAAAACCCAATGTGTTTCCATGCCACCGACGCCGCTCCATCACTCTGTCCAACAGAATCAAGTGTGAGCCGCGAGTTGTGTGTCGCATGACTCCGGACACGATCGAGCAGGCGAATTATGTGCTTGAACACATTGAAGAAGGCGAAATCACCAGCAAGGACAACCTACATCAAGCTCTGGCGCTACCGAGTGCTCCTGCCCCACAAGGAGTTGATACTGAGGCATCCTGTGTCGCGTTTCGCGAATATTTCATCGACGGAGCTCGGAGTGTGAATGCTAATTGTCAGGCTACTTGGACGAGGGGTTCCGCATATGTTTCACCCAATGGCGCCACGCTCCTTGGGCTTTCCATCTTCAAGCAAACCGCAGAGGAGCGAATCCGATTGGGGAGTTTATCATCGTGTATATTTTCGATGGGGCGGAGGGTTGCCGTGGCAAAATCTTTGAAAATCCTGCCATGTTCTAAGCATTGCCATCATTAAAGAGTGATGCGTTTATCAATGCAACCATTGTCTCCGGATCGGGACCAAAATTGCCCACTCCATTTAGTGCTCGAACTGGGTAACGATGGTAACTCGATTCAGCACCTACGCGAGTACATGAAATACCTGTTGGTCGCGAGTGTTCGCCGTGTGTTTCTTCACGATGGTGCATCGGTTCGCTTGGACCATGTTCATGGAGCCTTTCCCCTTGCGATCGCGCTCGGCATGGCCAACTGGATGCTCTGGATCCGGTTCTTTGCATCGTCTTATTGCGTCGGGTTCGGGTTTCTGGAGCCGATCGTGTTCGAGTCCTACCTGATAATCATGAATCACACCAAGCCAAATCGCTCATTGGCATAGTAGAAGTTGTGTAAGTGGCCTTGATGTGGTTTCTGGAGAAGTGGCCAGCGCCTCGCTTGATGGAGATAGATTAGGCTAATAATTTGGCCGATGCTCAAGTGAAGCAGGTTGGACACGAGAGGTCTAACCAACGTGTTCAATCTGCTGCGTCGGCTACGTCGCTATTGGTTTCTCCGCTAAACAGCAATTCGTAATTGGGAAAAGCGCGTAGTGAGGGGATTGATCGGAAGAACATGTAAGTCTTCTGTCGAAGTCCCGAAGTGAAGGCGGAAACCGAATCGGAGAAGCCGGCTCCATTTATTGGCTGCTTTTGTCGCATCAAGCCATGGAGTACGCTTGAACATGACATGCTTGGATGCGATGTGGCCTCATCAAGTGCCACGTGGCGATAGACAGTTCTACATGGTGCTATCCTCAGCAGTGCGTGGAGAGAAAACGTACTAAGTTTGACCGAAGAGCGCACGGTTGCTGCAGATTGAGACAGCATCCAACTCCTACAGAAATGTGATCGACAGAGCGGTGTCACGCATTCGCAAATGGTACAGCATTCGTTTCTGAGACTGGGCTCATTGTTCTTCCAACGTCTGCACCAATCATTTGATACCGGGTAAGCCAACCATGTTGAGCACGGGAAATGCCGTAATGGATCAATCCACCTATCGAGATTAATCACATGGGAACATCACGGCATGC
>JAADVQ010000777.1:0-10683 GCA_023335835.1 Elongisporangium senticosum
ATGCGTGGCTCTTCGTGCGGACAAGCGCACTCAGTCGTATCTTTGCTGTCGTGTTGTCGTTCTTGCAGTGCGCGTTCTATTTCATGAACGTGGTCATTGGCACCACGGTCGGCGTCTACATTGCGTATTTATTGCTGCAGCTGCTCACAGCCTTCGCGGTAAGCTTTGCATCATCGCCTCATGCGCAATACTCCCATTGCTCATCTGGTTTATGCCTTGCGCTTTCATCGCAGGCGCGTCGCGATTGCACAATGCTCAACCACCCGGGACGCTACGGATCGCCTCCGTCCTGGCGCATCTGGCTGGTGCAACTATTGTCCTGGTCCAGCATTCTCTTCGTCACGAAGATCATCGTGAGCATTCTCATCTACATCTTCCGCGCGCCGCTGGGCCTGATGGGCTTTCTGCTGTTCTTCCCGTTCCGCAACCACCCCAAGGTGGAGCTGCTGATCGTCATGATATTCTGCCCGCTGGTCATGAACATGGTCCAGTTCTGGATCCAGGACAGCTTTCTTATGGACCATGCAGACAAGAAGGAATCACTGCCGCTGCTGTCCGCACGGTCCCGCGGGCCTGCCACCAAGATGCAGAAGCGCAACAGTCTCACGAATGCCTCGAACGCAGCAGAGATGTACGAGGATTTGTAAGCACCACGCAAACTCCTCCGCGTCTCGTGTGGCGCGCGTTAGTAAAATCAATATTAGGCGAGCATATCTAGAATATCCTCCTCGTCCGACAACGTGGCCTGTTTGGCCTTCACAGGCGACGGCTTCTTCTTGCCCGCCGCTCGTTTGGCAGGCGGCTTTCTCAAGGGACCTTTCGGTTGCGAAGGTTCCTCTGCTGGCTCTTCCTGCTTGACTTTCTTCTCCGACTGCCGAGTCCGCGCGGGCAGCTCTGGCGGCGGCCGCTTTCTCGCTCCAATTCCTAGTGGAGTCTCTTCTCCGGCCACTTCCTTGTTGTTGGCCTCCACTTCCTGCTTCATGATGGCATGTCCGTGATGTTGTTGTACATTGAAGAGTCCGAGAGTGGCACAAGCTTGCCATCGGTCGTGAAACCATGTTTGGACGCTGATTTGCCCTCGACGGACTCAGCTTTTCGAAGCCGACCTAGGTTTTGATCAGAGGCTGGTTTCGTCCATAAGTATCACGCGACGACCATAGATAGACACATGCTTTCGGTCACCGCTCGAGACACCACGCAGCGACGCCTGCACCGTCCCTACTGTACATTTTTTTTTAGAACTTATACGCAAATTATGTTCTGGATGTCTCGTGAACACAAACACAATTAATACCTGGAAATTATCATTACCCATTGGGCCCAATGAACTATTGTTGGCAATTGTGTGCTGTCTGAAATTGGCAATGACCTCCCCATGCTTGAACCAATTACCTTCTGTAGCCACTGGTTAGCTCTCAGTCGTCAAAAGAAATATTGGCGTCCTCAACACAAACGCAAAAATCAAATATGCAACGCGCAGATGAAAACATGGGTAACATATCATTTTTTTCCTCTCGATATGTGTACAGTGCTTAGACAAGCTCGTACTGCTGCGTCACCTGAGCCATTAGTTCCCATGACGATGGCGATTTAAAATACCGCACCATATCGGCTTCAGTGGGTGGTGCAACGCTACTTCCGTCGCGATCACTCATGGGTGATCCGGGGCCCATAGTACTGCCTTCAACAATTGTGCGGACCTGCAGCACACGATTCGCTTCAACGCCCACTCCAAAGTAAATTGTAAGACGAGTGCGCAGCCGTGCCAAAATAGCCGATACTTCAGGCTCTTGCTCTGGTTCAAATACGTCGTCCTCTTCATCCTCGTCGTAGTCGTTCTCGTCATTCGAGCCTTGGGAGTTGTCTGGCCAGCGCATAAACTGCACGGCAACTGCGCTACCGTTCTGGTCGCTCAAATCTCGCACACGCCACGCCCGATATGCAACCAACTGCTTCTTGCGGCTCCATCCGAACGGGAACACAATATCTTGGGGACCCAACACTGTTGGTTCTGGCTTGTCCAACTCTAATAGGAACACGGAGTGTGGAGAAATTGGTCCATTCGGCAGGGAAAGCGTCATCGTTGTGGAGGTCTCCGTTACATTCAGCAACTGAGTAGTTTGAGCGTATAGCATGCGCTCGACCCATGAGAGTGAAGCAAACGGCAGCAAACTACTACTGCTTAGCGTAGTGCTGCTAGGTGCAACACCGCCGCCACCATTCATTCGTAGCGGCTTGTTGAGATCATCTGCATCGATGGGGCGATGCCACTGACCCGTGAGTCCGCCTGTTGATCGTGATGTCGCAGCATCTCGTAACGCCGCTGACACTTCCAGGTCGCGTGGCGACGGGAGTGCAGCTTCGATAGCACCATAATAATCCAAAAACACGTGCCAATAGGGCAAGCGTCGCTGCTGCTGACCATTTTCTTCGTTCTCCTCATCATCATCATCGTCATCGTGAAGACACCACCACGGTTCTTGCAGCAACCATGGCTCGCAGCTCTTGAGTAAGTCGTACAGCTCGCGCGTCGGCGAATCCGGCTGCTGCATCGACGGGCCCTGTGATCGTCGAGGAAGTTGCGCAATCTGCTCTCGCACTGCGTCGTCAATAAATGTTACCACTTGTGCGTATGCAGCATGGTGATCCAATCCTGACTGCGCACAGTGCACGAGACGGTCACGTAGTTCTTGCAAGAATCCCTTGGTCGCTAAGAGAGCGTGGCTGATGGCCACAAGCATTGAGCAGAGGTGCAGTAACTGGTGGTTCGTCAAAGGAATTTGTACTAGAGTCGCAGTCGGCCGACGAGCAGTACCAGACGGAGTAACCATTTCAAAAGAGTGACGATACACCTTCGCCTCGGCTGGCTTGTGGACTTGATCAAATCGATGAATGCGCTTGATAATCATATAGGCCAGCTGAAGAATACGAGCACGGCGGTAAAGATCGGTGTCGACTTCGCTTTGAGCCGATCCATCACCGGATGACGAGTTCACAGGAAGAGGCAATGCGTTTGGCTCGTCAAGCGGACCCCCAGGTCCAATAAAAAGCGCTTTATCTGAGTCAGTAGACCTATTGCGCTTGCGATTTGGAAAGTGCGAAGATGGACTGAGTGGGATGACCACAATGCTCGGTGGAAGCGATTGCTGTTGTAGCAGAGACTGACGTAACGCCATTCCGCTAGACCAGCTTTCACGTCGAGACTGCAATCGGTCGTAGTAGCCTAGCGAAGATGACGGAAGCGATGACGCTGGAGGAGGAGGCGGTGGAGGCGGTGCATACGACGACAGTGGCGGAACAGTAGCTGAACCCACGGAGCCTTCAGATTGACGCGGTGTTTGAAGCGTCAGCTGCATCATTCCAGTGATGGGCGTTAAAACACTCATGGGTCGAGATGCCCCACTGGAAGCCATGGTTGGTGTAGGCATAGGTAGAGCGGCCAGCGACGATCTTCGAGCGTGCATCCTTGAGCTACCGCTAGAATTTCCGGTGCCCGCATGCAGTGAAGCTACACTTGGTAACAGCTGTGACTGATGAGGGGGTGCCAATGGAGGTGAACGAGCAGTAGTAGACGCCAAACGTTGGTTTACAAAAGAATCTGCAAGACTCATAGGCGAATTCATGTCGACGGTTGTTGGCTGTTGCTGCATGACAGACTGAAATGCCGTGGCCGTAAAATATTCCGACTTGAGCGAGCCCGAGCGCGTCAATCGTGTCATGCGCTTACGCTCGCGACGGGCGGGGTCAACAGGTGCACCAGATATCGCACTGTAACCATTGCTGGAGTAGTAGTGGCCGCCAACGTTGGTCACGGACGGAGGAAGGAGTCGCGGGTCAATGGAGCCTAATACATCATGACGGCTGGTGCTGGTAGGATTTTGATGGTCCAGCAGTTCGTCGATGGAAGGCACACCGCGAGGCAGTAATGCACCATTGCTGCCACTACCAGTACCGCTGTTGACGCCGCTGCCGTCTACGCTCATGCTACTGAGAAGCACAGGTGATCGGAAGGTCTTGCGCGCCTTGCGGCTTGACGAAATACGAAATGCTGGCGAGCTGAGTGCTCCCTCACAGATAAGCGTATGATCCGCACTTTCGCTGAAAAAGTAGACTTTAAACACGTGCAAATTCTTGCAGTTGAGACGAGATGATTGCCAACCGTAGTGCCAAGACTGTCGATTGCCGTTGATCAGGAAGCGTGAATTGTTGGCGATGCTATTGTTGCTGTTCACTCCCACTGGAACCAGAGTACCACGAAACCATTTGCCAAATGGTTGTTCAGGCACTTTGACCTCGGCCATCAACTCATCGCGCACATATTCGCGACCAATAATAAGACTGTTGCCTTCATTTGAGCTGGTGCTGTTGTTGTCCGTATCATCCACGTGCGCTGAAGCCGATTTCTTCTGTTTCGCGACCTCTTCAAAGCGACCAAGTACAAGCTGGCAATTGGGAATGGCAGACTCAACCACAAGGCCCGAGCCGCAAAAACTTTTCGGGTTGTGCCCTCCACAGCAATGTGGGAAGCAGCGCAGATTCTTGTGCCCGCTCGCTTTGTTGCTTCTGCTCATGAGGATTCAGTCAAGTACAGCGCCACAAACAGAGTCAGAACATTCCATGAGTTCGTGCAATTCCAAGACCAACGAGAAGGGCGAAAGAGCGGCCGCGAACCTTAAATATTCACTCGTAAATAGATCCTGGTCACACTGTGAGTGCAGGAAGCGGCAGGCGCTCATTCCGTCACAGCCAGAAGGGGGCAGGGGCACGCGACGCTGGAATGGGCAGGTGAGAGCTGTCGTCGCGAGGGGCGGGGTGGGGAGGAGAGGGACCGAGAGCGAGGGGGCTGGGAACAGAAGCTCACCACGTTGTGCAGCCGGCGCTTCTATCGGAAGGTGCTCTTCACGCGATGAACAACTCCCTCCAGCTCCCCCGAGGAGCAGAACCATCGGACCATAAACGCGACGAGCGACAAGCACGAGTCACAAGTGAACGAAATCTACCTCTTTCAGCCAATGATATATGTTTAAAAACTTTTTTCCACCAATCATAACTTGTAATACGAAGGGTGGACTGTCTTCCCTGCTTAATAGAGCGCCCTCCCTCTACAAGAGCGTTTGCCCATCAAACTAATGGGGATGGGAGGATGCAATGGTTTCCACACACGTGCACATCAAGCGACTGGATTCTGATGAGACCTACGGTACCTATCTCATACCACAATGCGTACTTTTGTTTTGTTGGCACGTCGCGTGAATAGAGACCATTTAAAGTGCTTTTTTGGCAACTAGGGCCACAAGATCCTGCATGGCGTCCGCCTCTCACCTTTCAAGGCAGATGATCTCTGGCGTGCGTGATGTAGTCACTTTCGCGCTCGTTTTTTGCCTCAATTAGTACGCTCTCTACGCAATAGTGTTATGCTATTGGATGATATAATTCCGACCTTCAAAATGTTGAGGTTTTTTGTTCCCCTCAGCTCAGGAAGTGTGGAGAGGTTAGGTGAATGCAACCAATTGGTCGAAAATATACAAATCTGCAGGATTGGTAATCACAGCAAAATCGGGTGTTGTATAAATAATTCGCATACTGTAAGTAAGGTCCAATCTGCCGACCCTAAAGCCGCAATGCCAGTGCATCCGTGTGCCATCGATGGCGCACCATTCGACGGACAGGACCTGCCACCACGAGACCCTCAAAGGATAACACTGCAATCATGTCACCAATAACTACGCCTGCGAGCTTGGTAAGGAATGAGCTGGGTAATGGGATCGATGGTAGGCCGATTACATTCGTTGACGTCGCGATGCGAAAGCGTTCCGTCACCACATTTGGTTCGGAGAACGCCAAAAACGCCAAAATGCACATTAACATTGAGGCATAAGCCATCAGGAATGGATTCGTCCAGACTGGTCGTCGAAATCGAGCACCAAAGCCAAATGCCAGCGCGCTGGTAATGTACTGTGGTGCAGTAACTAAAAACAAGGTTGTTCCAAGATGGCTGTCCTGAAGGAGCCACCACTTGACCAGGTCGACGTTGGCTGGATTAAACGGGCAGTACCATGGCTCTGCCATCAGCAAATGAACAGCCAAGTAGAGAAATCCCACGTGCAGCACTTCGTGGCCCAGCATTGATACTAGCGTCGTGGGTCCCACGAGACTAGATGTTGGACGCTCATGTCCAAGTTCGTTTAAAGGCTTCGCCAATGACAACGCGTATGAGAGCCCCACAAGCACGAGTCCGTCACCAAACATGAATGCCCATTGAGAGAGGAACACTGCGTTTGAGTACATCGTAAAGCGCAATCCACAGCCAATCAAGCCGTACATCATAAGAAACTTCAAGTTGCTGAACGAAGTAGCCAATGAGCAACGACCCTCGCGACATATATCGCTCACCGCCGAAATCGACTTGACGCGGCTGGTGAAGGGCGACACCACCGAGGCCTCGGCGTCGCTGAGTGCAACGCCCACATGGGCCACACGCAGCGCACCACAATCGTTACCGCCGTCGCCGCACATGCCTGTTACCACCCCGGCAGCCATCATTTCAGCAATACAATCAGCCTTTTCCACGGGCGTCATGCGGCTAAAGATCCGAATATGGAAAAGCAATTTCGCTAGCTCACCCATTTTGCCTAGATAGTTGAACGCAGCGCCGGTAACTGCCAGCTCCGGTCGTTCCAACGTAAGGCTCGAGACCATAGCGTGAACATCCTTGTTACTCACAACTTGGAGGGTGTCAATGTCTTTCCATACAAGCGCCTTTCCGCCGGTATTGTTGACCGACAAGATTTCGCCAAGCAAGACGCGTGTCTTTGGCTGTATCATTCCACTTGCCCGAGCGATATAGCATCCCGTCATGGCATTGTCTCCCGTGATCATGACAACACGAATATCGCCTTGCTGCAGCGTCGCGATAGCCTGGGCTGAATCTGACTTCAACTCGTTTTGAAACACGATGAGCCCGAGAAAATGCATATCGCGTTCAATAGAATCGCGACTTTGGTGTTCCAGGTCTGTGACGCTTGGGTGGATCTCGCGAGCACCTATACCAAGCACATAGCACCCATCACGTGCAAGTTGCTCGCTACGAACAGTGTAGTCACTCGGCATTGATCCAAAAGTACAAATATCACGCATACGCTCATATGATCCCTTGGTAAACACAAAGCGACGTTGTGTGTGCAAATCCTGAACAATCACGCTCATGCTCATGCGGTGGTGGTCGAACTCAAAACGCTTGATAATTTCGAGCGCATACTCTCCTTCGGGTGACTCAACGATTGACCGAACAATGTCATGTTGTTGTTCCACAACAGCTTGCTCAAATAGCTGCCAATGTGTGGCTTGAAACATCTTGATCTCAACCTCGTTGCCGACAAGAGTGTCATCATTCATGTATCCGAGCGTGTGACAACTCGCCATTGCAAACTTCATCAGCAACGAGAAACGAGTGCTTGTTAACGCTGAATATTCATCCATAAAGGCAGCCATACCATCACGCGATCCACGACGCCCAACTGGTACGCACCCACGAAAATCGAGCCCTTGTTTCGTGATCGTTCCTGTTTTATCGAATGCAAATACACGTACTTTGCCACCAAGTGCGATGCGCTGAGGATCTAAACAGAATATACCACGTCGTTGCAACCGCTTCGCAGCATTGGCTTGACCAACAGTGAAAACCACAGGAATCAAAGGGCTCAGCACAGCCGAGATCATGAAAATTCCGTAGACAAACGCACGAAGGCGATTGCTAAGTCCAGCGTTTTCGATCAGCAGATGCATTGCGATACAGGCAGCCACAATGCCGTATGCCAACAAAAATACGATGCACGCTTTTAGGTGCTCATCGTATTTGAATCGCACTGGTGAAGGATAAAGAATTGATTGTATAAGCTGTCCACGAACTGTGTGAGCACCAGTAGATTGGACAATGGCCAAAATTTCATCGCTGGCGCTGCTTCGGTTGTCAACATTGCTAAGGGTATGTCGTTGCGGCTGCACTCCCGATGATAATGTTTTGCATCCAGCAAACAAAGTGTGCTTTTTGCCACTTTGGTCTTCTGGGTCGTACGTTTCATTACTGTTGGTAGGAATAGGGAACTTCTGAACAGGCATCGATTCACCCGTTAGGGAGCTCTCGTCACATAAAACATTGCCACCTGATAGAAGGACGAGATCACATGGTAAATCCCAGTTTTCCACGACACGCACAAGATCGCCTGGCACAAGCTGATTCACACGAACTGTCTGCCATATGCCATCACGCTTGACTGCCACGCCGCCAGATGAACGCGTCATTTGCAGCACGTTGGCTAGTAATCGGCGTTTGATGACGATATTCACTCCAATCACAACAACAATAATAACCATGTTCACCACAGCCACGTCAATGTAGGCCGTAAAATACCAAACCGCGTAGCACATAAGCCCATAAAGATAAAAGTAGCAGACGGCCTCCTGTGCAATCGAATGCATGATTGATGGCATAGGAACTTCCATACTGTTGTGTCCCACGAGTGCCATACGTCGACGAACAAGCTGGGCGTGCAAGCCTTCCACACAGTGTTGTCGAATTTGCGCATACGTATCTGGCAATGATACATGGCCTGGGATAAATCGTTCTTCATGATCATCGTAAATGTAGCGCAGGTGCTGGAATTCGACGTATCGCTGACCAGGCCCGCTGGCATCTGGCTCAGTAGTTTGCACCAACAACGTTTGCTCGTATCCTTGGCGCGCACCATGGGAGAATATGCTTTCAAGCCATGCTATGCATGCCGTGACACCTGAGCGATCTGGCATGACGATCTCAGCACGTTCTGGATTAAATAGATGAACGTACGTGCATCGGTCTAACGGTAGCTTGACGCGAAAGAAATTTTTCAAGCGACTGAAGTTCGCCACAAAAATGCTCAACCAGAGTCCAGAGGCGAGCCAAAAGAGAATAAATACCAATATAAGTACGTCCGTGGGGTCAAATAGCGCCGGGCTGAACTGTGAATTGCTGTCTAACAGCAATACGATCATAATAGGAAGCAGCCACACTGTAAGTACCATGAAATAAAGCAGAACCAATTGTCCAAAGCTTGAATCTTCGTAGCCAGTTTGTTCAACAGAGTCCACAACTGCCCGCAATTCGGCAGTAGCGCTTGACATTTGTGAAATCATGGGAGTTCGCCCTGAGTGCGTATAAGGTCCTTCGCCTTCGCCGCCGTAAAGCAAAACGCCGACTCCAGCATCCTTTGACATCTGTAGGTGTAGTGGCAACAGGTTTGGTCGGCGATTCATCATGGTCATTAGTGTGTCTGGTGATGACCCCCAACGTCTGCCAAGCCACGATCGCAGCGGTAGCCACAGCAAAAGCAGCACGAAGAAGGCTCCATAAGCCACGTAGTGCGCCAAAAGAGGCGGTTCGACGTACGTCGAAAAACGGAAAGATGACACCGCAGTTGCTGTGTAGCACTCGTTCTTTGCTGATGTGTTCACTTTGCCCGTGCTCGCGTCCATGATACTTGTACACAAAGCACCGACTGGGAACGATGCGTTATTGTTGCGAGGGTTGGTGTACGACGTCCAAAAAACCGAGGTATTCTGTGTGGACTGCGGCAACGACGAATTGGTAACCACTTGTCCGTCCATGGGGTCTTTGATGGTGGTGTCGGGGCCGCATTGCAGCTGATCAATCAGAGCGCCGCGTGACTGGTCCACAATTCGCCGCAGACGGCACACTGAGTCTGGCTCCGAGTATACAAACACGGGTGAGTTGGGAGCGTAGAAGGCGTCGGGGAAGTTGACTTGTCTCTTGCGTTGCCAGCCGTGCTCGAAGTACAAATCGTACTCCGCCAAACCATAGCTGTTCGGCCGTTGGTAGCGCGTGTACAGCTCGCTTGTAGTGCCGTACTTACAGCAGAAGTACACCGGATCGTGATTCACAGCGCATGCAGGATACGACTCCTGATTGTGCATTGCGACTGCTACGTCTGCTATCAGCAGAAACAGCCAGAGTGGCCACCGCCGCCGTAAGCGGTGAGGCGACTCCGATGCCATGGCGAATCAATGAGTGACTGGGCCATTTGGGGCAAAGAAAAGGGATGGGCGTTCTCCAGCTGGTCAGCCGCGCTGTAATAGGGACAATCTGGTCTGTACGTACAGTACATTTGTTGAATGTCAGTCGCAAAAGAGGGAGATGGGAATTGTGGCGTGAGACCTCGAGGCTGTGTTAGTCTTGGTCACTCTGTACTGTACAGTCCCACTACTGTACTGTATGGCGTGATGAGGATGTTCTCCGAACTGTCGATTTGTGTCACGCAGGAAAAGATGTGCATGAATCGAACAGTTGTGTAGTGAAATTGTTTGATTCATGCATAATATGCAAATTTCCCAATAGCTTGTTTGCTATATTATATAGCAAACAAGCTATTGGGAAATTTGCCATACACAATGAGCGTGTACGTCCTGGATAATACTCGATTTCTATAATAGCGTGTACGCTGTCCGATCGGCTACCGTAGTAACCCTTTACAATCGGACGCCAAAACGATGGGTATTCGATATGCCAAGTAATGATGTATCCATTTTGGAACAATTATTCTTTTGATTCTTTTTTTATCGGCTACGGCAAGCGTTCTTGGTATCATTCCTTGTTCAGAGACCTGCATAATATGCCGACCAAAGGGCGAG
>JAADVQ010000778.1:0-10679 GCA_023335835.1 Elongisporangium senticosum
GTTTGTCGTTCCACATTGGTTGTTTCATGTGTGGTTGTGTTGCTTGCGTGATGTGTTGTTTTGTTTTCTGTTCTTCTGTGTGTCGTTTCGTTTCGTGTGGCTTCGCTTCGCTGTGCAAAGCAAATTGCACCCGTAATGTGCCATGCGGAAGTGTAATGAACTTGTGTTGAAGCCGATCGAGCGATAGTTTGACGGTCTGGCTTGTCGTGTGGATGTTGTGGAGTTTGCGTGTGTTTGTGTGTGGCCGCATTTGTTCGACACGCAGCGAGCTTATAGCAAACCCTAATTGACGAACGCCAACACATTTCAGACTTTAAATCCCAAGAAATTTGTGCGTCACTTGGCATTCAGATTAGCCAACGTCAAGGGGCACTCGGGGGTGCTTGGCATAATAGTGCTGTCAATAACTCTGTAATTGCGCAAGCTTCACACGAGCAAGGAGGCACCGCTTACAGTATTAGAGCTGGTAGAAGACGCTGCAGGCGTGTATTTAGCTCCAGGCACCCTAAGCGTGTACGCAAGGCTCCAATCAAAGAGTAAATTACTGCAGAGTTGGATAGACATACTTAGGATCCGTTCATACTTAACATTCAATTAAAACGCTATTATGCAATGATGGTCCTGAAGTTGAACATTCACTCCTTAGTTGCCCATTTATACCTTAATCACATATATAACACTGCATAAGTTGTGAACTAGATCCAGTGAAGCGCCACGAGAACTTCCATTGGGTTCACAATTATTAGGAGACATTACTGTAATGTAGTGGTGGGGCTATGAAAAAGCTTATACAATAATGAGCGCACCTCAATATAAGCGGAACCAGAAGGCTTAGGCTTGCAAGCATAGGATGAGAGTCCTAAACCAAGTTAGTTGATAGTTTTTCTGTGTGCAGCACTTTTACTTTCATCTACGGACGTAATAGATAGGTGGTATACTTGTAGATTTTTCTGGAGATCCTCTTGTATGAACTTAAGGAGTGTCAATACCTAGACACCGCCTATTAGGGACGGATAGCAAAATCAATGTACATATTCAACACAGCAAAAGCAATGATCTAAGTCGCTGAAAACGAAGTCAGACGTTGCTTCATTGTGCACTTCAATACCTTGTTGACTTGGAATCACACCAGCGATGGCTGCTCCGTCGACGTGCCATTGATCCCAGCAGATTAAAACCACTCTACGTACTTGTGCTGACCTTCGTCAATCCAGTGAGTAGTCACAATCTCACTTATGCACAGGAGCTAGGCATGGCTTCGTGCTGAACGAAGATAGCGTAGCTGGGACATACAGGGGTCGGCATATTCTAGGTCTTACCGATGATAATGGCTCAATTGCTTACGGTCGTAACACGGTGAATAACCCAGGAGGAACATAGAGCGTAACACCCTCCATTTGCATACAGATAGCCCAAACCTGACCTCTTTCGATAATTTTCCACTTGTTTCGCCTTTGACGAGACATCCGTACGTAGCCGCTGCACATTCTTCAACGTGAGTCTCGGTGACGATGCCGAGCTGATTAATGGGTGCGAGTGTGTGGGCTCTCAACCCGCCGTTTTTTTCTCCCAGCCGATAGTCTCGCACCCATTCGGACGGGATGGGGGCATTGAACACGAAGTGAGGCTCCAAGTGATATGGATGGTGAGCGCTGGAACGCCATCCGCAGCTGCGTGAAATGGGCCCGCCATGCCGTCGGAACCGAGCGCGGCGGCCGGTGGCGGAAAAAACTAGAGCCGATAGCTTGCCGCTTGGCTCGAGTGCAGGAAAACGCACAGGTATTAGCTCGATGACTTCCGTCATTGTTCTGGAGTGCTGCTGCGCTCGAATATTGAAGTTCATAGATTTTCATGCAATGACTTTATTTTTTTAAAGCCCAAAAGCAACATAATTTGAGGGTGCTGGAAGATGCTGGATCCCAAAGTTGTCAGTAAGTTTTTCTCCGTACCTTTTATTCTGCTGAAGTTTAAGGAGCGCCAGTCCCTCATTTCATTCGCTTTTCTCCCCGCACGACTGTAAAATAGCGGGTTCTAATAGATTCGACGCGGACGATACGAAGACCTGCTCGTCGCCTATGGGCGACGAGCGGCGCGATTCTGGTAGATTGCTACGTCGGTCAGGGTGTCGATGCCACCGCGGAGAAGAGCGCCACGATTTTCCGACCTTAGAGACTGGTGAAGTTATTACTACCAGGGACAGGGTGTAGGCGTCTGTAATAGTGTCCTTAATGGACGAAACCATACTGTGCGTCTATCCAGGCTGCTTTGGAGGCCAAGCCGAGAAAGGAAAAGCCACAACTGTCACGTTGGCGAAGAGTCAAGTCATCCTCTTTCGTGGCGACCTCGCCCATGTAGGTGCAAAGTACGGTAAGGTAAACTGCCGGTTTAGCGCACGGTATTAGTCAAATTGGGGATTTCGTAATAGCTTCGCGACTTTTATGAGCCATTCTATTGGTTGTTTTGCTGTTTTCATGCAATCTTTGTGCATTATGATTGGTCAAATGATCAATTTTTACCTATTATTTCAGTACAACCAATTTAGTGCACGATCATACAAAGTTCATATTAAAAAATATCAACTAATTGGGCGAAGCCCCATTATACTCACCGGGGATTGTGGGGTTTGGATTATGGCACATCTCGGCTTTAGTGATGCTCAATTCGTCGTTTATGATTGTTTTATCTTAAGTTTGCAATATGTTAAGAGCCAATGGAGACTGTGTTCAAAATACAGGAGACATCTGCGAAAACACGTAAAACACATGGAAAATGCATAATGCGCAGCAAATTTACAGTAAAGCGACGGTGAATCCAGAAACACGAGATAATAATACATAATAAAGGCTAAAATTACAGAATAATGATCGCTGATTGGATGATTGAACTCGAGCCAAGCCATCTGTTGAGACTATCGGGTGGTGCTGAAGCGTTCACCCCATCGAGAGAATTTGTGTGGTACTGAAGCAGCATCATTTACACTTTTGCGCCTCGTCATCACCAGGAAAGCCCTCGAGTGCACGCTGTGCGTGGAGACTTGACTCGCCTGCATTGCACGTCTTGATCAACCACCTATCAAGACACCGGCCCTACCGAAGACGCTGCTGCCGTTGGATTTCAGTGAGCAATGCCTTTCGAGTATGCGTGGAAGTGTGTCTTTGGTGACTGCTCCATTGAAGAAATAGAGGAATGCCTCGATCGTCAGAAGCCTTATCGAACCAAGTACAGCCAACCAGAGACTTGTCAAGTCTGTTTGTCTCGCACTCAGCGTCACACGATGCAGTACACCGTCTTTCATGCATTTGTGGTCACTGCAAAAATGTCGCCGACTGCGGCGAGTGTGACTGGCACATGAAAGTGCTTAAGTGCAGCGAGACCAAGCGATGCGCCGTCTTTTACCATGGAGAGCATCTCTCCAGCATGCCTCCAGATCGTCGTGTGGAATTGAACCTTGCCATGAAGAGATGCATTCGAGAACATACCGAGCAAGGTGTGAAGCCATCTCGAATCCTAAACAAAATGATCGACAAGTTCAATCTCGAATCTGCGCAAGAACATCTGTCCAGCGCTATTCGAATTACTACCGAAGAACGACTCTCCTGGACAACAACGATATTGAAGACATGGAAGCTATTTTTTGTCGTCAATTTGAGCAGTGGCTTTTTGGTCGCTTCACAAAGTGGCAGTGCCTTGCATCTCCACCCGGATTCGCGAAAACAAACAATCCAGTAGAGCAATTTAACAAGCAGATCAAGCGCGATCACTCTCTACGCGGACTCGCGTCACTCAACGCTCAAGCTGGCCTCATGCTCGACCTCGCTCATCACCGATCCGCTCGCTCAGTTCAATATCAACTCAACGTGCATGCTTCCAGTGATCTCGTCCGAAGATACAATGTTCTAAACGCAGCTGGCCGTCTTGCACTGAGTCCATGGTATCGCGGCTCGATCGCATTTATCACACAAGATGTACAGTCTCGTGTGTACCGTGTTCATCAAAGTGGTGTTGACAAGGTTCGTCCAAAAGTCAAGCTGAACGCAATTCTGAAGGAAGAAGCAGACCATAAAGACAAGACACTTGAAACGGAAGGTCAGTCGTCGCTTGGATGGATGGTCGACATTGATAACAATCATTGTGAGTGCCGCACCTGGCTGAAATTCGCCTACTGCGTCCATGTTATCGCATGTCGAGTCCATCTGGATCTCAGTGTTGACGGATTTACTCGAAAGCGCAGGTTTGAAGTCAAGCGCAGCACCATACAAAGGCGAAGCGTGGAAGGTGTCGTGCTGTAGGCCATGCACTTGCATTAGAGTAGCGAAGAGATTCTACTGCGTGTGAAGACAAATGAATACATTCATTTGCATGTTATGCCTCGTGCCAAGGTCTATTCGTCATGAATGAGCCAGCCTTGGCGTATCCGCAACTTATAACGGGCGATAGTTGATGCGGAAACATCAAAGTACATGATAAATGAGCCTTTGCAAACCTTCCCAACGAATGGAACATAGTAGTGGAATCTGTGACGATCTCCCGTTGATCGCACTCGCTTCGGTTAAGCAGTATCTGCTGACAAGAGAATCGCAAGGGACGTATAAAGACAGATCTCTCCGCAAGTGTGAACCGCTGTAAATTGCCGAGGAACATCTCCAGTGAAACTGCCTTCCCCACCAAGCAGTGACCACACACATCGATTTGGATAAGGCGAGAGACATTGGATCGGAGCTGATCATCCATGCCGTATTCAGAATCATATTCTTCCACCATTGCGTCTTTGATCAGTGTTGCCGACCGGTACGATTTGCTCAAGTGTCAGGCGATAAATGTCAACCATTCGTGACAATGAATGTCAGCCATTCGTGGCAATAAATGTCAACCATTCGTGTCAATAAGTGTCAGCCAATCACGTCAGTGCCTGTGAGTCTTAACAACGCGATGAAACGTGCTTACTTCCTATTGGTCATTTCGCGGGTTTGTCACACGCGCAGCTTCTTTGATAGATTTTGTTTAGTCATCCGTTTTAGCGCTAAGTTATGCGGGATCCGGTTCGATACAGCCAATGTACTATCAGTATAATATCTAGTACTGTTGGTTCCATCTTTTGGTACTACTAGTGTCACTTTGATACTATTGGTCACATGGGCGGTACTATTAGTTACACGTTTGCTACTATTGGTCCCACGTTTGCTACTATTGGTTCCACAACTGGTACTACTGGTCTCACAATTGCTACTAAAAGTAAGAGGTTTGATACTAATGGTCGCACATGCTGTATTGTGCCCTTATTATTCTTGCGTGTGGGTCTCACCTTCCTTTTGCTCCTCGTGTTTCGTGCGTCCTGAATTAAGGTAGACGTCACGAAACTGCTCCCACGTAGTGCAGTGCTCAAAGCGTTTGTATCGCTTCATGTATCCCTTGACTCGATTTCTGGCAATTTTAGCAGGTCTTCGGGCATCGGCCTCCTCTTTTTTCCACGCCTCGATCTTTGGAACGAGGTGCTTGAATACGCGCATCATCGTCGAGCGTATGTTGTCTTCAATTTTTGCGCTGAGCACGGTGTTGTTGATATCTTCTTCGATAATCGCCCAGACCTTTTGAACTCGCTGGACAAAGTTGGCAACTGCTATTTACCCTGCGACTATTGTCTCTTGAGAGATGCCGAGCGATCTGAGCTTGACGAAAATTCGGTCGGTGTGGGCAAACTGAATAAACTATCGCCACCATTGCCTGGTCATAATGGACTCGTTGTTTTCGGGATTTGCCTCTGTTAAGATCTAACAATGAAAATGTGAGAGTAAATACTTCAATATAAAACATGATACACATACCAGACGGCATATTCCTATGAAGATTTCGCCATGACACTTCAGGTCATAGGATATGGAGTTCTCACTCACCCTCACTGTTGGTACTGGCAGGCGCTCGTAGGCAAGCGGCTGCTCGAGCAGCTTTTTGTAGCTATAGAGAGAAGTTAGTTGGAGATACTTGCACATACAAGCACGTGCTGCTTACCCTCATAGCTTTCGTATGATTTTCGAGCTGCCGTCTCGCGCTTGGCGACGATGCACTTTTCACGGTGTTTCACGTACGAGTTGCGCTCGATTTCTCGGCGGGTCTTGGCGGTCTTCTTAGTTCCGGAGCACTTGCCCACAACTTGACCACATGCTTGGAGAGATTCGACTTTGAAAAGGACATGCCGCACCCCCGCGGGCATAGCGCGCTCGTCCATTGGGGGGGGGGGGGCTGCTCTTGAATTGTCACAGTTGGTCAGACTTTGTGGCATCTCAAGGATTAGGTGCATTACCCTAATTGTATTCTGCATATTTGACCAGCCTCTGCATTTTCAATGGATTTCCTGTAGATTTAGATTTTTCTCAGAGCCAATGTCCATCTCAGTAAGGTGATACGGGAAAGGCCATAACTGACCCACATTTTACCTGACTTGAACGACCCTGTCGAGCCCTCTGTAAAGCTACAATTTATGAAAGGCCTCCACTAAACAACTCTCCCTATCCATTTAGCTGTTGAATAGAGGAGAATCTGAGGACGTCATTAACCGAACTCTTTTCAGTCGAATTTACCTGTGAAAAGTGACATTCACTTTCGTATCCAGATGGATTTCGTATAATTCCGTCAATCTACACCATCTCGACAGCCTCACAAGCACCAACTTCGTCTGTCCATTGACACCGGCGGTGGACGTTGCATATTTGATCTGAATGCAGTGACCACTTGCATTACCGCGCATGCGCCGTCGGCAGCACCGACACACTTGCTGGCTTCAATACTGTATGTGCAGTCCAAGGTAGCTACGACATATTCACTGGCGTCTATATTGTTTTGTTACATACGACGGGAGTGGAATGCAATAAATATGTTTAATAATATAAAATCATGTGAAGACATTTAGCTCATATATACTTCTTAAATTTTTTGCGACGACGTTTTCCTGAACTGTCTCTGCGTGTGGTCCCACCGTTTTGCCGTTCAACTTCGACACAAATACATACATTCAATTATTTTTCCGTTGGGGTCATTGACCTGATCAATCTTTCGTATTTGCTCTGTTTCGTAAGAGGCGCCTTGAACTCTTCAACCAAATGCTGGGCCTCTTGATCCGGATGTCCAGGAACGTCCACAGACATTTTATAAAAATACTACGATGACGAGCAAACTGAACCAGCGAGTCACGAACCAACTCAGTTTCACACACAATAATAGCACCATTTGACACAGTTTCCACACTATGGAACTACCCTGACGGTAGGTACACTGTGTCACCTTCATGTTTGAATAAATTCAATTCCACTTTCTTCGTCAGTTGTCCAAATTTTCCATTTTTCATTCCACTCAAAAGTACTCCATATGTTGCTGCAGCGGCCTCCTCCAAATGACCAGGTGTCACTCATCCTGGCCCAATGGACACATGGGCCGTCAACATGGGGTGTATTTTGTCCAGAGCGTAAAAAGAAATACACGATTCCCGGATTGGAATATCCACGATGATACTATAAGATGAATGCTTGCTTTCAATTCCACCAATTTCCTTAAATATTCTCCGCGCCTCAATGTAGTTAGTTCGGAAAGGGCTCATCTTTCCAACAGGATTGTGTTTTACCAGCTCGATCAAACTCCCTTTAAGGACAACAGCTGGTCTGGTGACGACCAAAGGTCGGTCCACTTCACCGAGGGGCCGCGGATGCTTGTCACTCCTATCCGTGCGTCACAGTACACAAAAATGCGCCATAAGGATGCCAAATCACGACTTCAGCCAAAAGTCTCAACTGCACGAGCAATAAAACACCAGCTGCACCCGCAGTGCCCTTCAGTGCCTTCTGAATTGCTAAAAACGCGTCGACGATTCAGTCAGTTAGCTACACAGTAGTACACCCCTGCTAATCAAAGTACAGAATCATAGACGTCTTACCGAGTGCCCAGCAACCGCTTGATCTTGTCAAAGACATCCACGCGCCTCGTTCTCTTCGTTTTATTCGTTCACAACAATCCGATCCAATGTCAAACGTTTCTACGGTGCATAAATGGTGCGCGCCGAATATATGGTGTAACCACATACTTCAGGCGAGTCCCTCGGCTCTCGATACTGCAACGTTAACTACAATCCCACGACGAAAATAAAGGAACAGTAAGTGACCAATAGTGACGGTAACTCCATTATCGTTGCGCCAGCGGGATGGCAACGTTAATGAAAGTTTCGCTTTCAATGCGAAGGAAATAAAATTCGAAAGGTTTCTGATAGAATACACGGGTGCCGTTTTTTACGAGCACTTGTTGCACCAGAGAACAGCTACCACCAGTCGGCTTTCGCTCCCAATCACCTCACAGCACCCGGGAATGAGCGCCACAAGAAGTGATAATCCGATGGAGCCCTGCTGCCAATGCCTCTGTCATAGCAACGCGGTACATGCCCCAAGCGAGTCCGGAATGTCAGCAGAGCGTCTTCTTCAAGAGCTACCGCGTCCACGCATTAACGAACTTGAAAAGCAGGAAGGAAAGCTCGGATCTATCACGAAGCAGTGCTTTCAGCTTCTCGCAGTGACGAAGCACATTCGGCTGTTTAGCGACCTTCCCTCCCGTACCTTCCGCCACCCCATGTTCCCACCCGTGCCTCTGGTCCTCGTGCTATCGATCACGCCGCTTGCCCTCGTGCTGCCACCCGTGCCCACTCAGTGTGCCACCCGCTACCCACCCAGTGTGCCACCCACTGCCCATCCAGTGCAGCAAGTTTTCCATCGATTAATCCACCCCGAATCGTGCGCCACTTCAAGTCATCCATACTCTCGTCTCGTCTGGGTGCAGTATACTTCATCTTCTTATGTGGCTCACACCCGACCTATTCGCTTGGTCTAGTTGCGTGCGCGACGACCGTAGAGTTCCTGGTTGGTAATATTCCAGTCAAGCTAGTAGCGAAGACTGAATTTAGGTCGTGTGAAGCCCAATGGAGGACGGTGTGCAAATTGTCATAGATGACATGTTTGCGTGTGTATCGAACAAGAATGCAACGAATAACAGCGTTAGTGCTACGTGTCATCCGACGTCTCTATTCATTTGCAATGAATTTACAATAGATGCGGCTCCTTCCCCTAGATACAATGGCCAACCAGGATGACGATACAGTATATTCTTACCATGCTTTCGCGACTTTCGCATCATCGTCGACGAAGATCGCAACGACTGTGAGCAAGTTGAAGTAGAGTGGGACGGTGGAGCCATATAGTGGCATGATCGCTCTACCCTCGAATGAAACATGAATGACATTGAAATCGGTTGCTACCGACGCCAATACTACAGTAACCAAGATTCACCGCTGGAGAGAGCAAGCTCTGTGGAGTCGACGCCGTGAAGGTCGCGTTTGAGGAACTCGAACACCGGCAACCTCGTCGCAGATTACATTGCCAGCGGTAAACAGTGAAACAAGAACTATGGTGACGGTGTCACATGGGATCAGCTGTTTGGTTTTATGAAGTACATGAATCGACGCCTGGACAAGTTTATGGGCTACCCCAACCTCAAGCGCATAAAAAAACGTTCGCGACAATGGAGAGGGGCGTGTTGGCGTCATGTTACTGACAGAGAAGACTGGAGTGTACCTTGTTGGGTTTTCTCGCACAAAAGTTGGTCACTTCTTTGTCGTGCGGACAAGGCGTTCGAAACTGCGTGTTGTCGTCGAAAAGGATGAAACGTTTTTACTCGAAGAGAACACTTGGATGGACACATCTCACCTTGTTCGTGTGCAGGAAATAGCGATTGTTTGAAATAACGCTTAATACTACATTGGATATGATGGTGGTAGCCATCAGCCAATGTTGGTAATAAGTATCACAGATTTCATTAACATATAACAGATTCCAGGCAAACAGGGACTTATTGCTCGTGTGTATAAACTAGGATGATAGCCGTATTCTTTGTTGGTAGAACATAGGTATCAGTAGCCAACACAATCAGCCAATCAGGGTTACAAAGCGACTAGGACGATAAGTATCATTGGCTTAAATGTCAGCAATAATTACTGAACAGGAGAGGTCACTGAGTCTAAGTCTGGTCCGTAGTCATTATATCACTCTTCTAAGCACTACAAGCTCAGCAATGGTGAAATCAACGCAGGAGGATGACAGGGATACAAAGGCAGATGGTCAACTACGTGACACAGTAACCAAGCTTATTCGACAAGATCCATATCGCAACCGTTCCGACAAGCCGTACCCTTTCCGACAATTCCGTCAGTTAGGAAGGACGCATAAAAAGAGCGTAAAAACCGGTAGAGACCATATGATAAGTTGGCAGTTTTAGGTTTAGGGAAATCAGTCTGCAAGTCCAGTCAGCTTTCGAGAAGCAGCATGCAGGCGCCAGGAAATCGCCCAAAACGGCCTCTGAGCCGAGAAAAACGCATTTTTTTAGTTTAGCAGCAAATACTGCACGGAGCGATGTGCGCCCCATTCAGCAAAATCATAAGTGAGAGCCAAAATCGTGCAGAGCGGTCCTCTATTTTGAGTATAAATCAGTGTCGGTTCAGCTTGAGCCATTCCTAAAAACCTAAACAAGGCTTTACACCAGCCAATAGGACACCGTCACGTGTCCACGTGTAGGTGCAAAGCCACGCGACCAGTTGCAAGAAATCAGTCTGCCGACAGACGATCTCTCCTCCCATTCTTCGTTTTTGGGTCTGA
>JAADVQ010000779.1:0-10655 GCA_023335835.1 Elongisporangium senticosum
AATTAACACACGCGAACACAACTGATACCAGTGAGTATAACAATTCGAACTCTGTGATGCACTGAAACAACTCACGATAGCGTTTTTCAGATTTGCTTTCTTGTTTGGACTCACAGCTGCGAATTGTCTCCCAGCACCCCTGATATCCATTAACAGTGTTAATACAGCGTGAATGCTCTTTCTTTCGTACAAATACATACCTAAAGCGAATGCTGTTGGGCTTCAATTTCGGCGAGCGCGAAACAACATCAGTTAAAGGAGATGGTAAGACCATTTGACCCGCATCGCGCGATTGAGGCAACTCCAGAGGTGTAGCTTCACGGAACGAAAACGAAATCGCATTCGTCGCTTTCAAAAGGGGTGTGTCGACTGGCTGAACTGCGGTAAAAGATCGTCGAACTGAGGAGCTGGGTGGCCCAACGGTACCTGGATTACGGGGAATTGGAGCTGATGGTGTCATCAAGTTACTCGATGAAGCCGACCTTGTACTGCTATCAGCGCTGTTCCTTTCTCGTACCTTTGCCTGGGAGGATAAATCTTGAAGCTGAACAGAGTATCCACTTAATGTCGGCATGCAAGTAATCTCTCTCTCAGCAGTTGTTTCGCTTTTGCGAGCTGCTTTTTTTGGCTTTCCTCTCATTTTTTTACCGTTTAATTTGGGCCGGGGGCTGTCAAAATACTCCTCTTCGCATTTCACAATCACTGTAACTCCAGCAGGTGTTTCTGCGTGAGGGTTCTTCACCACTGCACTTGAATTTTGGCGAAACAAACGGCTACCTTTGTGGCTGAGCTTCCGGGGCGCACAAGCTTGAGGCGTCAATTTTTCGCCGGGGGGTATAGAACGAACACTCGGTCGTCGAACGGGCTTCGAAGTTTTTTTTGCCCCGGTATTTCGTGGCGTTATGTCAAGTTCCTGGTTTGCTCCACTTGTCCCGGGAATGGAGCTGATATTTACTGCCTCCCTAAGATAGCTTTCGGCATACGCTGGTAGCAAAAAAGAGTAATCGTTGACAAGAGATCCGAGTCGTTCACGAACATTTTTATCTGATACGCACGCGTCAAACAAAGCTTCACATAGCGACGACCCAACGTTGTGCATATGCTTCGTATTAAAATGCATTCCTTGGAGTGGTCCAAAGTTGGCTCCAGAAAAGGATGCTTCGAGCGTGAAACTCCATGACAGTTTGGCTTCATTTGCGAGTACAACCCGAGCTGTTGTTTCTTTATCTCGGCTCACCTTGAAACTACAGTCCGGGAAAGAAATGTAACTCTTCGCCGTTTCCTGTGCTGCATATACCTTGGCAAATGTTCGTGCTCTTGGATTAGGTCGCTTCTTCGTGTCGCATCCATACATGAATACATTTTTCTTTCTAGAGTGACCATGAATATCACAGAAAAACACAACACCACGATCCATGCTCTCCTTCATTATCATTTGCTTTGCGTGAAATATCGTTGGATGCTTTATCTTTGAAGGGAACTGCCATTGTCGATTTAGGTCACACGCCGATAGAGCGCATCGACTATTCCCATAATATACTCCATCAGGATTCAGAAGAGGTATAACCCGAAAAACGAACAGTCTTCGAAGAACTCGCGCAACATCACTATCACTCAGCAAAAAGTCAATGATACCGCGCATCATCCAAGATGATTGTGTTTCTCCTGGATGAACTCGGGACGTGAGCACCACTGACCGTCTTGCTTTTAGTTCGGCTGAACTTGCGGTGAAATCAGAAATTGTCAACAAATCGCAATCTTGACCACCTAATGTCTGACAAAGCACTGTGCGACGTAGAAATCGATGAATACGTTTTCCGGACCGATGGTATAGTTGCTTCATGTGCAATTGATTGTCAGTCACTGTATACGGATAACTGTGAGCTACCAAATATGTGTCATCGGTATTTGAAAAGTTGAGAGTAAATGTCAACGTGTAGTACGTTGCGTTCGATGTCACCGGAGATGCTGCTGAATCTGTGTTGGACGAAGTATCCATACTTCCGTTCTTTTGTACCCGAGAAAACGGATTTTGAAAGTAATAAATATTCGATCCGCATCGAAGCCACCCCTTTCTCTTCAGCTTTGCATCTTTCACTGAGTATACCACTGGCTGAAGACCCTGATTGAACAAGCTGTCAGGCTTGCATAAATTCACAATGTTAAATCGATAGCTTGTCGCTTGAACATTGCTCACAGCAAAGTAAAACCACTGCATGTGTCCAGTTTGCCCAGTTGTATTCACATCTCGCTGCAAGACGAGGTCATACTCGAATTCGCCTATTTGAATAGCTCTCTGCAAGTTACCGCTTTCAAATCGACTATCAAAAGTCAAGCTTGCTTTTTGGTTTGGAAAAGCTTGAGTAGTTTCTGGTACGTCATAAGGATAGACGCCACAATTCGAGTTTGGTGATACATTTAGCACCGCACTGTCGGTATTATTGTTGCTAGATCCAGTTTGCTGTCTCTCATACTGAATAAGCTTTTGGTAGACAATTTTTGCACGGGAATTCACATCAGCCAGTATGAACTGGTTTCTTTTTGCAATCAATTTCTCGACAAATGAGCTTGTGAGGTCGGGGCTTGATGCTTTAAATGGCTCCAAAAAACTTGGTTCGTCATAAATAAGGCCTTCATCGTCTTCAATCTGAATACCCTTTGAATATTGCAAACGCTTCAATGGATGTTTTGGGTGCTTTATACCGAGTGAATCCACTAAAAAATATTTCTCATCTTGAAGCTCAATGTTGTTTTGCGAATCAATCAAATTAAGTTGAGGGTGCGTCTGAAAATAGTTAAGCACGGTTGAACGTTTACATGTGCTTCGAATCTGTTCTTCGCTAATTTTTTCATTGAAGTAAATTGCGTCCGCACTTGTATCAGCATCCAACAAATCATCTTGTGCAGTTACTGCTTTATCATCTCCATCACTATCGTCGTCACTCCCATCATCATTTCCGTCTTCATTCCCATCGTCAGTTCCCTCTTTTGCTTCACCTGGCTCCACTTCAGCATCTTCATCATTTGCGTCGCACTCTGCCTCGCTTACTTTTTCTTCGCTTTGTTTTAGATGATTTTCTGTCTGACTGGGGTTATTTCTTTCCAATAACGTCGTTGCTTGTGCACAAATAGTTTCATCTATACGGACATGATTCAAACAAAAATCAAGCTCATATCGTTGTGTTAACCGCTCAGTTGCATACGCGGCAATATCGCATCGGCTCGATTCAGGAAGGCACCCTTCAATGTTGTTCATGGTAATTACTTTGAATAGGCAGATTTGCTCCTTCCGTAGTACATTGAGCACGTACTCTTGATATTCTTTGTCTCCAGTTCGTAGTGCAACCATTTGATCTATTGTAGTAAGTGTCATAGTGCACGGTTCACGTTGTTCACACCCGTCAGATTGAATTTTGTCAGGTGTAAGTGTGCTCAACATTGTCGAAACACATCGAATGATTTGCTCCAGCTCAGAGAATCCATTTGAGCTCGCATCATCAATGTTGATTGAATTCACAGCTGCCGTGCTGCGCATTCCTATTTCGTGTGCTAGTAGCTGGCAGCGAATAGCTTCTAGTAACATATTTCCACCGCAACTCTGGACAACTTCAATTCCATCTTTTGAAAGAAGCATTTCGCGAACGAAATTGTACATCTCTATCATCTGACATCAGGAAAGAGTATCATTCACGAAGATCAACATAACTAGCAAGAAACAGCACACGTGTTACCTCGTTTTTCCAGCAATTTGATGCCCGGCGAATCATATCAATGGCGATACCAGCAAACCCTGTGACTGAATGAGCACTTTTTGGCTGAATGCCAATACGTAGATCATCAGCTCATGACATGAAGATACACAAACGTAAAAGCATGTACCTGGTCTTTCCAGTGTTTCGACAATAATGCAAAAACCTGAGAAGCAAACTTGAGGTTTTCTTGATTCGCTCGCAGGCAAAGGAATAAGGATGGCAGGGTTTTGTCTTCATCTAGGAACGATATCGTCTCGATAGTCGACCGACTTAACGCCGAAATTACTTGAACTATGCAGTCTGCGAGTATACATAAATGACCAGATCCACCACTGGTGATATATAGTGACAGTAATCCCTCGATGGTGCTTGAGTTGATCAAACTTGGAAGATCCACGGGATTATATGATATATTGACAAAGAAGTGGAAGATATTCGAGACAAGATGACTGTCATGAACGTGATTTGCTGCTGCTTGAATGAGTATTTTTCCTTGACACGAAACATCACTGATAAATGACGAAATATCCAGCTTGCACTCACGAGCAAACTGGGCAACTCCATCGAGAATGGAGCAAGTCGCACGAGTCACTTGCAAGACATTGTAATTGCGCTCAATGACTTGAAACAGCAAACCGGTCAGTTTCTGATGCACAATCATCCCATGTACTTGAGCATGCAGCGACAGTGAAAGCAACAGTCGGACTACGACGTACTCTACATCGCGGTCGGGGGCTGTCACGCGAAGGCATTGACCAAGAGACCTTACAGTCTGATCCGTAGCCATCGCTTGCACGGTATCTGGATGCTCGCTCATTAGCAACAGTACCTCACATACAGATCGCTTGAGGTCCATTTTATCACTGGCAAGTCCAAGCAGATGAACGAGGGTCTGGATTCCATCGAGCTGGGATACAATCTTGATGCTGGCAGCGTTTGCTTCAAGCATGCAGCCCAGTACGTCGGTTGCATGGAGCAGGATGTTCGGGTCCTCGTTTAGATCACCGAGTACTCGCATGACTTGCCCCACGAGTTGTTTCTGCTGTGTCGGATCTTGACTGATCTCAGTTGAATTCAGCAAATCCATGAGCTCCAGTGCCAGCTTGATGCATCTCGTGCGTCGCTTGCTCGCTTTCTCCACCAAGCACGCCTCCAGCACGCTTTTTGCAAATTGAATCGCCCCTTTCTGCGCCAGTACGACTTTGGCGCCACTGTTTTCCAGCGCCAGCGTGACAAACAGCTCCAGCATCACGTCAATGCTGTCGCTGCAGCCGCTTTGGCGGTCTTGCGCCACATTGAGAATGACATCGAGGCCGGTCGACAGTATCACGGACTTGAACTCCTCGTGGCGACAGAGTGACGTGAGCTCTGCCAACAGAGCGCGGCATGAGCCGTTGGGCCACGACCCAGAGTCCTGCAGCGTCGTCAGCAGTACCTGCACAGACGACATGAGGTCGAAATGCGCGCTCTCATGCAATCGGAAACTACCGAAGGGTTGCGGGGTTTTTGCTGTAGGCCAGCAATTACCTTCATTCAAGAAGATTGACGAGTATTTGGGTTTATTAGCTTCAAATAACCCAATCGCATTATACAACGTTTATGGGTCATTGGCTGCCATTGAAGTGGAATCCGATAGAGAACGAGGCATGCCGATGGATCGGGGGGGCGACGCGGAGCCGCTGCTGACACCCCATGAGCGGCATGAAAAGCCGCTCGAACACCATGACCGACGACTGAGGTCGCGCATCTCGCGCCTCTGCCGCACATACCGCAAGCCGCTGGGCATTGGCGTCGTGCTCGGCCTTCTGCTGCTGGTCCACATTTCGTTCGTGTTGCTGCTGCGCAAGACAGTGGTATCGCTTCACCAGCTCACGGTACCCGACATGTGTCATCGCGATAGTCTGGGCGAGATCATCGTGAACTTTGAAAACCCGTCGTACTGCTCCCCCGACGTCGGCCCGCTGCTGCTCACGTTCACCAAGCCTGGCGCGGCAGCGTTCTTCCAGCTGGAACTGCCATCGTTCACTGTGCAATCCGGCGCCTCTGTGGTCATTGCCGATGTAAGCTTCCGCATGCTGACGACCCCAGGAGAGCTGCACCGAGTGCTGTTCAAGACAGCAGGAGAGGTGCAAGTGCACGGCAGCGTGCCTGTGAAAATCTGGTGCATGCTGATCCCGTTCACGGTGCATTTGGACGTCACCAAGTTCCTCGGCCAACAGCTTCTATCGAAAGACGCCGATAGCTCAGTTTCGCACTCAGACAGTGGATATCTCAGTCATCTTGGTCTTGGAAGCGTCAGTGACGAACTGCAGCGCGTAGTGACGCAGATCCTGACGACCATCGCGCTCTCCCACATCCACGTGGAGAACGATGCTGACGAGATCATCGCGTTCACGGACGTATCCTTCGTATACAGCTCACGAGTGTGGTGGAACGTCCCATCACTTTCGATCCACGTTGATACAGCGCAGCGAGAGCCCATTTTACTGGCAGGCTTCCAGCGCTTTCTGTTGGGCAATGGCAAGACGTACATCTCGGCCTACACGGAGCTGCTGAAGAACCAGACAGCGCCGCTGCAGCACATGCTTCAGACGTTTCTTGCTGGGAACGACGTTCCGCTGCACGTTCAAGGAGGGAATCGACGCGCCGACTGCTTTTCGCTCGAGTTCCTGGACCTCGTGGATCTTCCTGTGAAGATCCCGGGCAAGATCGATGGCGAGCCAGCCTTGCTGCGTCACTACGCTGTCGTTCCAACGCTCAAGCGGCTGGACTCCAAGACTCACCAGTGTCTGCTAGAGCTCAAGGTGCAGATTACTGTCAACAATCCGCTGCCAATCCATTTCGACCTCTTCCAGATGGAGCTGGATTTGCTGTACCATTCCCACAAGACAGTGAGCCGTGCGCAGGCAATTAGCGCCGGCAATTTCACCACCACGTTCCTCGCGCACATTGATGACAGGCAGCATATCGCGTGGTCATCGCATGAGGAAAACAACGTGACGCTACGCGCGCAAATCCGCGACTTTGAGATCTGCGAGGACGTGATCGGTCTGTACTTCAAGGACGAGCTAGTCTTCGCCATCGAGCATGGTCATATCGCCATGCGTGCGGGCACAGGGAACCTCACGATCCCTTTCCATGTCGACGGAATCCACATCCACCCCAGCAGCGCTGCTGAAGCAGCAGCCATGTCCTCCACTTGAAGTTGCCTTGCTGGATCACCTTCGTGCAACATTTATATAGATTATTTGTACCCCTCCTTGCCCACATCCGATTCGCGTAAACGTAAACGCAGTCGACCATGGGAGCCACATTAACTCGACCGGTCTGCCTGGCCGCAGGCATCACGTATCCAGCGTACGCCAGCTTCAAGGCGCTGGAAACCGAGACGCCCGACGACGACAAGCAGTGGCTCACCTACTGGGTCGTCTACGGCCTCTGGACGTCCATGGAGACGGTCTCCGAGAAGCTCGTGTCCTGGATCCCAGGGTACTACCTCACCAAGATGCTGTTCCTGATCTGGATGATGCTGCCCAAGACCAAGGTACGTTTGCACTCTAATTGCTGGGTGTATGGCCTATTCTCAAAGCATTTGATAGGGTGCCATGATCATCTACCGCACGGTGCTGCATCCGCTGCTCAAGCAGTACGAGCCGCTCGTGGACAAGAAGCTGCTGGAGGCGCAACACGTCGCGGAAGAATCGATTGAAGCGCTGCAGAAGACTGGGAAGGAGGCGCTCGGCAAGCAGCTCACGGCCATCCAGAAGAGCGACGTCGTGGCCAAAGTGGGTCACGCGATTGTCTCGTCCGCTATGGCTGCCCAGGCGGAGCAGCACACGGAGCAAAGGAACGAGAAGGAAGAGACCTGATTGCTGTGTGTCTCGTAGCTGTAGCCTCGTGTTGGTCGAGACCAGTAAGACCAACGCACAATGCCAAAGCGGTGTAATTTCTCTCTTTCGTGACTAAAGCGGTAAACTCCATTACGTTCGCTACTACTACTACCTCTCGCAGCTCTTCCACTCCATCGTCCGGCCTAGAAGTTGTGTGTGTATTTGTAGTCCTCCTTGGAGTTGGTCTTGTCGATGTACGAGTGGGCCTTGAAGTGCTCGGCCTGGATGAGCTCCGCGAGCATGGGTGCGACCGAAAGGCGCGTGATCTTGTCCGAGTGGAAATGCTTCGGGTCGGCTGGGATCGTGTCCATGACGACGACCTCCGCGACCTCCGATTCCTGGATCACGCGCTCGGCATCGCCCGTCATGAGCGGGTGCGACGCGAAGCAGTAGACCTTGCGAGCGCCCTTGTTGAGCGCCAGCTGGGTCAGCTTGGCCAGCGTCTCGCTCGTGTCGATCATGTCGTCCACGACGATCACGTCGGCGTCCTTGACGTCGCCGACAATGTCGGCCTCCGTGAAATCGCCATTGGAGCCGGTGCCGCGGATGAACGCGGCGAAGCGGGCCGGCGAGTCCGGCAGCCACTTGTTCAGGCCGCTCTGGAACACACGGCCGCGACGCAGGCACTCCGGGTTGGGCGCGAGCACCACGAGCGGGCGGCGCAGGTGCACCTGCGTGGCGAAGTACTCGACGCCGGCCATGATGGTCTCGAGCGTCTCGACGGGCACCTTGGAGCTGAAGAACGAGGCCTCGTGGCCCTGCACGCGCAGCTGGAGATCCACGGCGATGACGCGGTCCACGCCCATGACCTCGAGCATTTTGGCGATGTCGGCGGCCGGGCTCTGGATGAACTTGGAGTTCACACTCGTGGACATGGGGTTCGAGCGGCGGTGGTGCTTGTACGCGTAGTACGGCACGACGCACGTCACCCGCTTGGCGCTGGCGCGACGCATGGTGCTGACCATGAGCAGCAGCTCGATGATGTTCTCGTTCACGGGGCTGGCCAGACTCTGCACGAGGTACACGTCCTTGCCGCGCACGCTCTCGCCGATCTGCACTTGCACCTCGCCATCGGCGAAGCGGCCGAGCTTGAGCTTGCCCACGCGCGTGCCGAGGCGACGCGCAATGTCGTCGGCCAGTTCAAAGTGCGATGAGCCTGAGAAGATCTTGAGCTCGTGGCAGCCCGGGATGAACATGCCGGCATGCGTGCACGGGTGCTTGTCGGACGGGAAGAACGGCGAGAACGGGTCCACGCGCTTGCGCTCCTTAGGCACGCCGAACTCCTGGTCGCGAAGATCGCGCTTGTCTGACTCGGCGCGCGCGAACGACGACGCGAAGAACGGCGACGAGGCCGAGCCTTCGCCGTCCGCCGAGCGGTGCGCGAATCCGGCGGAGACGCCGCCCAGGAACATGGCGGCGGAGCGCAGCGCAGCAGATCGCATGCCCAGCACCATCGGTCGGTCTCGTTGGCAGGAGGAGCCCGTGGAACCAAGTGGTGACTGGTGGTGTTGTTGCATGTTTATATTTCGCAAAACAGGGTGCGAACAGTGCACCGTGATATGGAAAGACCAGCTTCAGATTGCACCTTTTTATGCAAAACCTGCGATTTAACGGCATGTAGGAAATTGGTTTTCACAGGTAGATATTTTGGGACGACTTTGTATGTGTTCTGACAGGTCTATTGATTATGGCAGTGAATGGATGTTTGTCAATCCTTTTATTCGGGCTTCTTGAGCGACTGCGCCAGCAGCTCCGCGAGAATGTCGTTGAGCCCCGTGAGCAGCGTGCGGCCGTCGTCTACAAGCCCAGCCGCGACCGTGGCGTTCGTGTAGATCTGACGCGCGATCTTGGCGGCCAGGTCCGAGTTCTGCTCGCGGAGCACGTTCAGGTCCAGCATGAGCCGGTGCTTCGGGTTCACCTCCATGACGTACTTGTTGAGGTTGCCACCGTCCTGGCCTGTGCGGTCGTTCACCATGGACATCATCCTGTTTGATCACAAGAGTGTATCAGTTAGTTGCCTTTGGATCAATCGCAATAGAAGGATCGGATGCTTACTTGCGAAGCGAAGCCGATTCGTGCTCCGAGATGATAGCGGGCGACTCGCTCAGACGAGCAGTGAACTGGAAATAGCAAGATGCACAGTCAGCATTTGTCGCCAACGCTGCGAGCGATAGACGATCCCTACCTTGACTTCCTTGATGCTGTCTTCCAGTGTCAGCTTCAGCCACGCACCGAACTGGCGCTGCTCCTCCTCCGAGAGCTTGCGTGTCGACGCATCGTCCGTGTCTTCGATCTCGAGCTTGGCAGTCTCGGCCGAGATGACCTTACGGCCGTTGAATTCGGCCACGTTCGTCATGACGAAGTCGTCAATGGGGCTGTACACAAACAGCACCTCCTTGTTCGTTTTCCTACACGCGCAATCGAGTGGTGAGTTCGCGTTGACAGCTTTCACGCCTTCAAGTGCACGTACTTGAAGGCCTCGAAGTAAGGCGACGCCTCGGCCATGGCACGGCTGGGTGCACACAGGTAGTAGATCTCGTTCTGCTCCGGAGGGCAACGCGAGACGTACTCATCGAGCGACGTGAACTTGTCGGACTCCATGTGGCTTGACTCGTAGCGAAGCAGCTTGGCCAGAGCGTCCTTGTTCTGGAAGTCCGTGCAGATACCTTCCTTGAGGAACTGACCGAAGTCCTTGAAGAATTTGTCGAACTTCTCCGGTTCCTTCTTGGCCTACAATGATCAAAACAAATAAGTCCATGATTCAAAAACCACCACTTCCAACCACGCAAAGCTTGATAGAGTTTACCTGCTGGTCCAAGAAGCGGACAATGCGACGCGTGAGCACGTCGCGAATCTTCAGGATGAGACGGCTGTCCTGCATCTTCTCGCGGGACAGACTGAGTGGCAGGTCCTCACTGTCGACCACACCGCGCACGAAACGCAGCCAGTCGGGCAGCACATCGGGCGAGTTACGCTCAATGAGCACCTTGCGCGAGTACAGGCTCACACCAGG
>JAADVQ010000780.1:0-10643 GCA_023335835.1 Elongisporangium senticosum
CGGTGCAACCACTGAAGGTGAAAACGCTAGATCCACATCTGGCGTTTTGGCGAGCTGCCGACGATCCTGTGAAAGGATCGGTGTCTTAAACCTTGTCTTCTTGATCTTCTTGTTCGGCGTCTTTGGTGGACTCAGAGGACTTCTTGAAATCGGCGAGCGCTTTATTTTGCGTGGATATCCTCGGATTATCTTCCTTAATGCCTCCGGGAACGACATCTTGCTTGCGGACCCAGTGAGATCAAACATGCGACTTGCAGGAAGTGGCTGAAATTGCTTGTTCAACTTGCGCTGACACTGACAAGCTCGCATCCGATGCGAAATCAATTGGTTGTTGTACTTCTGTCGGCGTGGCGATGGCGATCGAGATGATCTGGTGTCGGTGCATTTGCAGTCAAAGTCGACAAATGTGATGTTGACCCAGTGCGGGACTTGATACATGACGTTCCCAGCATGGAGAGCTTCAGCCAAGAGTTCCTTGGTCATCGTTGTGGACAAAATATCTTCATTCACGTTCAATTTGATGTTCGTTGCTTCCATGCTGGGGCTGATAAATAAAGGGACGACGTGCATCGGCGGAGTAGCTAGTGAGATCAAATCCATGCCAACGCCGTTGTCCATCATTCGCTGCTTGGTGATCTGGGAGAGTTTCTGCGAGGTATGGAAAACACCGGAGCCTGCTGTGAGCATAACAATGCTCTGTCCCGTCCGGCGCAAGTCTCGATCCATATAGTGCTTGTCTAAAATATTCAGCGTCACATTGATGGCTTCCAGTACGTTGCCTTCGCTCGCGCGGGTGGGAATTCCATGCGGTAGCGTCTTCCACTTCACGTAGTGTCGAGGGTTCACTCTCTTCCCATCTAATTCACTGGCTTCCGGCTCCTTGCTAGGCCAGGAGCAGATCTCGTAGTCAGCTGGCATGTCTTCTTCTGGCGCTCGCCATCGGTGCTTGTCATGGTAGCACGCGAACTCCTGCTTGAGTAGAGTCAGTAGATGGCTCCAGTCCGGCCCTGTGTAATTCATCACCACGACCTTGTAAAAGTCCTCGTAGTACTTGCCAGTCTGGGGATCCACGTGGATCGTTGGGCCAAAGTCGTATCCGTCCGCGAACGCACTGCCGTGCACACCCGCAGGCTTCTGCTGCATGGCAGCGCTGTAGGCGAACGGCTCGTTGCGCGGGTCGTAGTCCGCTGGGAACTGTTCCCGCTCGTAGACGCTTCGAGAGAATGTGATAATCGTGACGGAGTGGCTGACAGAGCCCCCGCTCCACTTGGCGATGAGCTTCTTGAGCCAGCGGTTGAGCAGCTTTTCGTAGTACAACTCTCCGTCGGGGGCAAACTCCCACATGTCGGCGCTCATCTGGATGAGCCACACGATGCGAGCCGAGCGTGAGCGGAAGATCATCTTGGTCTCGCTGCCCACGACACCGGAGAACAGATCCTGGTTGCCGGCCAGCAGCCCTTCGACCTGCGCGCGCATCCCCAGTGCAGCCACGTGCTTGCCTACGTACACGCACGAGCCCAGCGCGGCCACTTTGAAGCGCCAGATGTCGGCCCTGGACAGGAACTGGTCCTTGAACGTGAGCTCCATGTAGTCCAGGGTGACGTCTTGCGGCTGCACTCGCTGCACCGTCACGGGCTGGAAGGTCTCCAGGCGGCATTGGGCTGCGATCTCCTTGAGCACGCTCACCTGCAGATTGCCTCTCACGGGCGCGAGCGACGTCACCTGCAGCACGAGCCGCTCGTGGTCTGCGTCCGGCTGGCACAGCTCCACCAGATCCAGCATCTACAGACACGCGCGTGTCAGTCCCAGCGCTCGCTCGTGATTCGAGTGCGACGCTGCTTGCCTGGATGTGCGGGAAGAAGTCCGGGTTCAGCACCAGCTGCGCTCCGAACTCGGGACCGTGGACCATGAGCGAGCACAGCGGCCGCTCCGCGTTCTGCGGCGCGCTGGGCGTGCGTCTCAATCTGCGCATATTGCCTTGTGTCTCTTGGATCCGAGTGCGCACTTAGCGGCCTGTCGCACCTTTGTGTCTGCGCACCTAAGCGGTCGCCCTCTTGCGGCGTCATCATCAGTGCTGCAGCATGAGCCGCAGAGGCAGCGCGAGCCCCATGGGGCTCCCGGTCTCGAACGAGACCGAGGTGGAACTCATGCGCACTATCCTGGGCGAGCACGTGCCGCAGAGCGTGATCCTCACGTGCCTGAACGCCTGCGGCTTTGACGTCAGCGCTGCACTCAACTGGTACTTCATGGACGTGGCGTCGCACGCCGAGGCGGACCCGGCGGCCGAGGAGGACGGCCGCGACGGCCGGCGCTACGTGCCGTGGATCGAGTCCGGTCTCAGCCTTACGCTGCACGCGCGCCACGTCGCGGGCATGGTCAGCAAGACGGACGCGTACTACGCCACGCTCACGCGCGGAATCGCGTCCTACGACATGCTCACGCCCAGCAACCACAAGTTCCTCACGATCCGCCTGCGCAAGCGCGCCTGGCGCACGGGCAACGTGCTGGCCCCGCAAAAGCCGTTCTTCGCCAATGGCGATGTGGTCACGCTCGAGTGCAACGGGCTCTGGCTCAAGGCCAGCCAACTCAACAGGGTGCTGCAGTGGAAGGCGCCGTCCGAGGACGACCGCAACAAGTTCGTGATCCGCGGCCTGCCGCTGGGCCGTAACCTGCGTCCTGGAGACTACTTCTTCCTGACCAGCTACCGCTGGAAGGACAAGGAGATTGTGCTGCGCGACGAGCGGCCCGTGGGCCTAAGCGGCTTCAATATGAGCGCGCATCGGTGCTTCCTGGGCCTGGAGCGCATCAAATCGTGAGTGGATCGGCTCTGCTTGTGGTGATTGTGGTGGCTGACGGCTTGTTGTGTGCGTGCAGTCCTTCGCAACGCTTCTTCATGTACGCCAAGCTCACGGAGAACGCACTGGAGACGCTCGCGCAGCCGACGGACCCGCTGGACATGACGAACGTGAACATCAGCGTCATGGGTAGCGCCTCCGCCGTACCGGAGCCACGGCCCTCGGCGTCTCCGCAGCAGACTGTGAGTACATTGCTGATGCGGATCCGAGACGGAGTGCTGATTCGGTGTCTCGTGATGTAGCGTCAAAGCAGTCGACTGAGTGACGAACTTTTGCTCATGGACACCAAGCTGGACCAAATGGCTGCGATCATCGGCAACGAAGTCTCTCGCGACCGCTTGGTCTACTTCCTGGACGGCGCTGGCGGCAACGTCCAGGTGGCTTTGGAGCACTACTTCATGACTGTCTCCACCATGGAGCCCGAAACTCTCCCCGATGGCATTCCTCAGTCCACTGGACGCCCGCCTCTGTCGTCAGTCGCCCACGTGAACCCGGCATCCGTTCGTGAGCGTGCGATTCGACGTCCCCAGAGCGAGATGATCATTCCTATTCCGATGGATCCGGTGCCCTCGGACCCAAACACGCCCGACTCCGGCAGCGGCCTGCCCCCTCTGGACTACGAGCACTCACATTTACCACCGGCGCCTACGCCAAGAGAGCATGCGGCGGCGGCGCGCGAAATGGCGCGTGAACGTGTCGCATCTGCTCCAGAGGAGCCGTTTGCTGTTGAAGACGAGCAAGACCAAGAATCGCTGACGATCCAAGACTTTGAAATGCTCAGTGTGCTGGGCAAAGGCAGCTTTGGTGCCGTGATGCTGGTGCGATTCAAGAAAGATGGCCGTGTATTCGCACTCAAGATCATCAAGAAAACCAACATGGATAGGGCGGATGTCGTGAACGCCATGGAGGAGCGACAGATCTTGCAGCGTATCCACCACCCGTACATTTGCGGCCTGGTCTTCGCCTTCCAGACGAATGAGCGCCTCTATCTCGGCATGAAGTACTACGCTGCAGGCGATCTCTTCTACCATCTGAATCTCAAGGGGAAATTGGATCTGGTTGACGCGCGACTGTACGGAGCAGAGCTGGTGCTAGCAATTTCGTACCTTCACGAGCTGAACATCCTATACCGAGACCTGAAGCCTTCGAACGTCATGATTGATGCCGAAGGCCACATCGGCGTCGTGGACTTCGGTCTCTCGAAGCAGCATATCTACGGAAGCAGCTACGGCGTCAATACGCTGTCCGGCACAGCTGAATACGTTGCACCGGAGGCACTGGCTCAAACTGCCGATGGATCCAGAAACTACGGCAAGGCGTATGACTGGTGGAGTCTCGGAATTGTCTTGGTACGTGCATTGCGTCTTCGTTTACAAGGGTCTGGTGCTGAACGTCTTGTGTATCGAAACAGTATGAAATGATTGTCGGCGAGTCGCCCTTTTACCACGAGAACGAGCATCAAATGCTGACAAAGATCGCCTACGCAGACGTGATCTTCCCCCACGATTTCCCCAAGGACGCTCTGGACCTTGTTCGCGGTCTATTGCACAAGGATCCGTCGCGCCGTCTCGGATCTGACACCATGGGCGGCGTGGAAGCCATCAAGGCTAGTGTGTTCTTCCGGTCCATTGACTGGAACAAGCTTCATCGACGAGAGGTGAATGCTCACTGGACTCCCAAACTCACCAGCGAGACTGATACGCGGTACGTGGATCCCGAGTTCATCGACGAAGGCCCTCCCTCTGCGGCGTACGATCCGAGTGCGATGTTGAAAAAGGCGTTCAGCAAACGCTTCAGCCAGTTCTCATTCAATTACAATCTCAAATAAACTAGCTGCTCGTCTTCCCAGATAAGACGTGCTGCACTTGTACACATACGACGCCCGCGTCTTGGCTCTTTACGTTTCTGACTTTAGAGGACGGTTCATGAGCAGATCCTGCAGCTGGTCCAACTTGATCTGGCCCTTGAGTGTCGCGTTCACTGCTCGGAAGATGGGCAAGTCCAGGCCGCATTGCTCGGCAAAGTAGACTGCCACTTCGGCTGTGGGCACGCCTTCCACCGTCATGGTCTTAAGGATGTCCTCCGTCTTCTCACCCTGGATCACGCGGATGCCGCACGTGCGGTTACGAGAGAGGCTGCCGAAGGCTGTGAGCATCAGATCGCCAATGCCCGAGAGGCCGGAGATCGTGATGGGCTGGCCGCCCATGGCGATACAGAGCTTCTGCAGTTCGAGCGAGCTTCGGGTGACGAACGCGGCCAAGGTGTTGATGCCCATGCCTGCGCCTTCGACCATACCAGCGCCAATGGCCAGAGGGTTCTTCAGAGCGCCGCCCAGCTGCACACCGATGATGTCCTGAGAGCTGTAGATGCGGAAGTCCACAGTCGAGAGCAGTCGCTGGACTGCGACCGCGTGGTACAGGTACTTTCCTGCTACGACAACGGCCGACGGCGCTTTCTTCATCAGCTCCAATGCGAAGGAGGGACCTGCACCAATCAACAGGTCAGCATTGTGGCGTAGAACACTACAACTCAACAGCACCAAACGCACCAGAGAGGAACGTCAGGGGCTGGTCGCGTTGCAGCGCTTCCAGGATCGGCACCGAGAGCAACTGCTTGGTCTTGAGGTACAGGCCCTTGCAGGTGATGACCAGGATGGCCTCCTTCGGGATCACGTCGCGATGCTGCTCCAGGAAATCCGGCGTGAGCTGCGCAGGGAGACACACGATGACCAGCGCCGCATCGCGCGTGGCCTCTTCCACTACAGTGGTCGCAGTGATCAGCTCCGGCAGCTCAAAGTCTGGAAACACCGACGGATGGCGGTGCTTTTCTTTGATGGCCTCAACCTGTAGGCAGCACACGAGCATGAGTACGGCAGCTGTATCACCACAACACACGGGGGCTCTTCCTCACGGTCTTGGGATCTCGAGCGTAGATCGTCACGCGGTGGTTCCGTCTGGCTGCGATGGTGGCCATGGCCACACCAAAGGCGCCGGCCGCCAGCACGGCCACCTTGACCTGCTCCACGTCGGCCGAGGGCAGGCCTGCGTTCGTGGCTGTTCCTGTGAGTCCCATGGCACTTGCGCTGTGATCTGTCACTTGCGTTCTGAGCTGCTGGGCGCAATTGAAACCGCACTTGTTCCATTTTCCGCCATGACCGAACGGCGTCATGGACGCGGCCGATCCCCTATCCCACGTTGAACCTCATGTTCCGTCTTCTTTTTTTCTTTTATTCGATGTGAGACATACCGGTTTTGTATGGTTTCCGTCGGTATTCTCCTGTCGAGTATACGATTTGGAAGGTGCCATTGTACACCAGACGACTGGCCACCCTGGCCTCGTCAGTTCCGGACTTGGGCTCTCTGATCAGAGCAACCAACGCAGTCGCAGTTGATACGGGAGTGAGTTAGATTCGAGTGATTCCCCATGACGACAAAGAAGGGTTGGCCTCTGGCCATATCGTTCCAGCACTGGGCTTGCCCAGTGTCCTAACACATTCGTTGGAGAGTACCTCAGGTACTCGCTGATAGCGCCTTGATCTTCTCTCTGAGGGGATCCGCCTCATTCATGTCTGCATATTCAATCGTTGGCTTGATTGCAGCTGCGCAGCGTGTTCCTTCGGGGGTGCGCTGTGCAGTGGGCCTCGCCAGGGTCTGCTCTCGGGCGGACTCTGTTCTTCTGGTGCGAGTGTTGTGGTCGGCCATTGGTTTTCAATGGTGAATCGATCACGCTCCCTTTTCGCAGTCAAGCCGATAGTGAAACGAGTATCATAGTACCCTTCGTGCGCATCCACCGGCGTTGTGTCTCCAATAGCTCGTACAGTCCATCAATCTCTAGCATATTCTCTGCCATCATGTTCCATACTTGCGGCACCCAATGGGTGTCTGTTATGAGAAATACAGTAGTATTCCCTCTGGTAGAGAGAGTCTATAAAAAATCCAGATCGTACTTAGTGCGGTTCCCATACCACCTGGGTTCAATGAACGTTCCTCGCAATCAATCGCAATTGGGACTGAGCTCAGTTGCCAGCTCAGTACCATGATGATGCAGAGGCCACGCGCCGCCACCACGGCTTCCGTGACGTCCTCCGCCGCCACGTGCTGCTCCTCTCCACCGCTCTCGAGCGACGGCGTCAACCTGGATGAGCTCTTCCACGACGCGCCGCTACCGCCCGTCAAGCGCCGCTCCGCCTCGCTCAGCGACCAGTTCCCCGTGCACCACAAGCCGCAGACGGCGCGCAATGCCGTAGCCAGTGCCATGGCCAACGTGTCCAAGTACGTGGCTTCCTCCGGCAAGTCCAGGGCCGAGAAGTTCGCCAAGTTCCGCTCGTCCTCGGACCAGTTCATGAAGCTCGCGCCCAGCACCTGGAAGCTGCCCGGCATGGGCATCATGAAGGGCGGCGCTGGCCGCGCTCGTGCCCGGACGAGAGCTGCGCAATTCGGATGGATGGGCGACGAGGACGTGCACTCGGTCTCTGCAGCGCACAAGCTGCACGGCGAAGACTTTGGCGCTATGACGCCGTACTTCCACATCGTGGCGGACGGCGTGTCGTCGCCCTTCTCCAAGCACGCCGTCCCCAAGGGCGTGGCGCCAGTGAGCTCAGACGTGATCGCAGCAGAGCTCGTGGACGCTGTAAAGAAGGGTCTGGAGGACATGACCAACCACAACGCCGTGCCGCTGGACCCCGTGGCCTTCGAGTCGGTCGTGGTCTCCGCCATCAAAGCCACGCGCATCAAGTGCTTCCCGCACCGCCATTCGCGCATTGCCACGACGCTCTCCGTCTCGTACTTTGACCGGTGGAATGGCAAGCTGCTCACGTTCTCGCTGGGCGACTCCAAATGCATCGTCATTCGCGATGGAGAGATCGTGTACGAAACGCTGGCCGTGCTGCACGAGTTCAACGTGCCGTGTGTGGTGAATCTCACGTCGCAGATCACCAGCGCCGATTACGTGGTGCAGAGCTTCGACCTGCAGGCCAAAGACATTTGCCTCACAGTCTCCGACGGCATGAGCGACAATCTGTACAAGCACGAGATCCTGCGCACGCTGGGGGAGGTCACGTACGACCCGGACTGCGGCCTTGACGTGCTTCAGCAGGGCTGCGATCGGCTTGTTGCGCAGTGCCAAAGCGATCACGTGCCAAAGGGTCCGCATGGAGCCCCAAGAGTGCACGAGAACGAGGACCACTCTGACGCCAATGCTCCGTCAGTATCTCCATTGCCGTTGGAACCCCTCGACCTGATCATAGTCAACAACGAGATCGTCTATGTGCCTTTCGCCACAGCAGCAGCGCTGGAATACCGCGCTCGCGCTCTGCGCGAGTTCTCCAAGTCCTCCATGGGCGACGAAGACCGCGTGGACCATCTCGCGAGTTCCCTGCCGCTGTACGAGCGCCACCAGACCAAAGCCATGCTGGATCGCCACGTGCTGCGGAATAAACCGAACCGGAAGCGCCACTACTCGCTGTCGCAGCTCAAGCGCATGGCCGAGATGCAGATCAAGAAGCCGGACGACATCACCGTCTTGCTCACGCGATTCCGGTGACCAAGCAGTTTATTATTTCCCCTTGGTATGGCTCTACATGTCGGCGATCGGGTTGGCGTGGATCGTGACGGACTCGATCACGATGGGCTTGACCGGGCGGTTCTTGGTGTCCACGGGCGCCTTCTCGATGGCGTCGAGCACGTCCATTCCGTCGATGAGTCTGCCGCAGGGCAGCGTATTAGTATTAAAGTAGCATAATTTTTGACGTTTTCGTACCTGCCGAAGACCGTGTAGACGTTGTTCAGATGCGGCTGCTTGGCGTATGTGATGAAGAACTGCTGCTTGTTGGTGTTGGGGCCGCTGCTGGCCATGGACACGATGCCTCGGCAGTTGTGCTGTAGTACAGTATTGCGTTAGTGCGCAGTGTTCAGCCCCAGAGCAAGGGCGCAGGCGACTACTCACTCTGTTCTGCGGGTGGAATTCGTCCTCGATAGCTCCGCCCCAAATGCTGTCGCCGCCCTTGCCAGTGCCCGTGGGATCGCCGCCTTGCACCATGAAGCCCTTCATGTTGCTGTCCACAGAGTTCTACGAGTGTGAGCGATGGACAAAGCGTCAGCACAGCCAGATGACGTACCGGTGGAACTTGGTGCCATCGTACGCACCACACGCACAGAGCGCCAGGAAGTTCTACGAATGAAGCACATGAGCTCAATGCCTGGCCAACGGATCCGTACGAGCTCTGTACCTCTGCGGTCTTGGGCGTCGTATCGCAGTGGACTTCGATCTTCAGATCGCCCAGCGTCGTATGCAGCGTCACAGACTAAGCACACAACAGCAGGAAGCCAAGCAGTCAGTCTCACAGCCGCACACACGCAGAGCTCCAGCGGCCCATGCCCCCACCATCTTGCTGCTTTATCAATTGAATCGAATTCAAGAGGTGTATCACTGTACTTCCAAATCGTACTTAGTCTATCCAACTCGGTATTCTGGTCCAAGTGATCGCATAAGCAAGTTGCAAGTTAGTTATGGAGACCATCAAGGTCATGGAGGCGGCCACGCTCATCTGTCTGCGGCGTCGCGCCAACGCATGGGAAGTGCTGCTGGGCCAGGGAGAGGTCAAGAACTGGCTTCGGTCCAGCGAGACTGCCACGCGCGTGATGCGCTATCCAGGCGAGTGGAAGTTCCCGGGCGGCAACGTGGACCCGCAGGACACGTCGCTGGAGGCCACGGCGCTGCGAGAGCTGCAGGAGGAGTTCTTGGGACTTCCTGAGGCGGCGGTGGCTGACGCCACAGTCTACTTCCTCAGCGACAAGCTCACGCGCCCTATTCAGCGCCGACGCCATCGCATGTTCAACTTTGTGGCGTTCGAGGACGAGAACCTATCGTGGCTCAATGACGAGGCGCTGCTGCACGTGAACTCCACGCTCCAGCGCAAGCGAGACGCGTTCTTCGCCCAGCACCTGGCAGACGGATCCTTCTGGGTCATGACGGAGCAGCAGAAGATGCAGGTCTCGCCCGAGATCCGCTGCGTGCAGTGGTTCCCGATCCAGGACGCCATGCACATGATGCTCATGTCGCTGCTGGACCCGTTCCGCTCGCCTGTAAATGTCTGGCAGCAGCAAGAGTTCCAGACCTACGGGGTAAGCAGACGCGACCCCATGTTCATCACGCTGCAGGTGCTCAAGGAGATCGCAGACGTCGAGTCGCTGGACAAGCTTCGAGATCGCGTCCGCAACAAGAGACCGATGCATACCAGCAGCTTGTAGCTAATATCGCATTGGGAAACAGAGGTACAGGATATACGGAGTACTGCACAGTATACACGTTTGCTCACTGTCACTCTTGGAATTGGTGCGTACTTATTGAAATGGGTACGTCAGGACAATATACCGTACTTAGTACTAGGTACTGTTGTAACCAAGCATGCTATCTAACATTCGAGCGTTACAATATCAGTTAGCAGCTTGATGGACACAAAATGGCGAAGCCAAGAGACAGCAAGAAGCGCAAGTCTCGTGGAGACAAGGTGCGCTAGCTCCGTCTTCTGGTCCAAGCAATCGGCCACTGGTCTCACCACGTCGTTGCAACTGCTGGTGCTGTCTGTAGAAAGCGAGCGCTGGCCCTGGCCATGCGTCTACCCAAATGCGCGCTGCCCGAGCGCAGACCCAGGCGCTGTTCACGCTGACCACGTCGTCAAATCCGAACCCGAAGCGCATCGGGCCGTTTGGCGACCGACAGCGGATCCTGGTCGTGGGCGACGGCGATCTGTCGGTCTCTCTGTCTTTGGCCGTGTTCATGGTAAGCCAG